>PVIW01003119.1:0-182190 GCA_004026585.1 Noctilio leporinus | reverse complement strand
ATGTAATACACCACATCAACAAATTGAAAGACAAAAACCATATGATCATATCAATAGATGCTGAAAAAGCATTTGATAAAGTGCAGCAACCATTTATGATAAAAACCCTCAGCAAAATGGGAATAGAGGGAGCATACCTCAACATCATAAAGGCCATCTATGAGAAACCTGAAGCCAACATCATACTTAATGGACAAAATCTGAAAGCTTTCCCCCTAAGATCAGGAATGAGACAAGCTGTCCACTTTCTCCATGTCTGTTCAACATTGTCTTGGAAGTTCTAGCTATAGCCATCAGAGAAGAAAAAGGAATCAAAGGTATCCAAACTGGAAAGGAAGAAGTCAAACTGTCATTATTTGCAGATGATATGATAGTGTACATACAAAACCCGATGGGCTCCATGCAAAACTTACTCAACCTAATAAGTAAATTTAGCAAAATAGCTGGGTATAAAGTCAATATCCAGAAATCAAAAGCATTTTTGTATACCAATAATGAAACAACAGAAATAGAAGCGAAAAAACAAATTCCATTTACCATAGCAACAAGAAAAATAAAGTACCTAGGAATCAACTTAACTAAGGAGGTAAAAGACCTGTACTCAGAAAACTACAGAACAATGAAGAAGGAAATCAAGGAAAATACAAATAAATGGAAGCATATACCATGTTCATGGATGGGAAGAATTAACATCATTAAAATATCCATACTACCTAAAGCAATCTACATATTCAATGCAATCCCAATGAAAATACCAATGACAGACTTCACAGAAATAGAAAAAATACTTCAAAAATTTATGTGGAGTCCGGGATGCCCACGAATAGCCACACAATCTTGAGAAAGAGGAACAAGGTAGGAGAAATCACAATACCAGACTTCAAACAATACTACAAGGCTACTGTCATCAAAACAGCCTGGTACTGGCATAAGAATAGACACATAGATCAATGGAACAGAATAGAGAGCCCAGAAATTAACCCAGGACTCTATGGTCAACTAATATTTGACAAAGTGGGAAGGAACATAAAATGGAGTGAAAATAGTCTCTTCAACAAATGGTGTTGGGAGAACTATACAGCAACATGCAAAAAGATAAAACTAGACCACCAACTTACACCATATACCAAAATAAACTCAAGATGGATAAAGGATTTAAACATAAGCAGTACCACCATAAAGGTCCTGGAAAAAAATATAGGCAGTAAACTTTTGGATATCCTATGCAGAAATATGTTTACTGATACTTCACCAAGGGCAAAGGAAATAAAAGAACAAATCAACAAATGGGACTATATCAAATTGAAAAGTTTCTGTTCAGCTAAAGAAAATATCAGCAAAATTAAAAGGGAACCAACTGTATGGGAAAACATAATTGCCAATGATACCTCAGACAAGGGTCTGATCTCCAAAATATACATAAAGAATATAAAGAACTAATGCGACTCAACACCATGGAGACAGACAGCCCAATTAAAAAATGGGCAAAGGACCTGAACAGACAACTCACAGAGGAAGATATACAAAGGGCCCAGAGGCATATGAAAGAATGCTCAACACCACTAATCATCGGAGAGATGCAAATTAAAACCGCAATAAGATACCACCTCACACCTGTCAGAATGGCAATCATCAGCAAATCAACAAACAACAAGCGTTGGCGAGGATGCGGGGCAAAGGGAACCCTCATAAACTGTTGGTGGGAATGTAGGCTGGTGCAGCCACCGTGGAAAACAGTATGGGGTTCCCTTAAAAACCTAAAAATGGAACTGCCTTTTGATGCAGCAATTCCACTACTTGGACTATACCCAAAGAAGCCTGAGACACCAATTCATAAGAACCTATGCACACCTATGTTCATAGCGGCACTATTTACAATAGCCAAGTGCTGGAAACAGCCTAAGTGTCCATCAGTGGATGATTGGATCAAAAATCTTTGGTACATTTACACAGTGGAATTCTATATAGCAGAAAGAAAGAAGGAACTTGTACCCTTTGCAACAACATGGATGGAACTGGAGAGTATTATGCTTAGTGAAATAAGCCAGTCAGTGAAGGACAAATATCATATGATCTCACACATTATGGGACAATAATGAGCAAAACTAACAACAAGCAAAATAGAACCAAATATATGAATACAATGAATAGGCCTTCAGTTGTCAGAGGGAAAGGGGTTGGGGGGAGGGGGGAGGCAGAGGCAAAGAAGGGGAGCAGCTTAGACAAGAACCTAGTATAAAGGAACCATGGACATGGACAACAGGTGGGATTGACTTTGGGGGGAATGGGTGGATGGGGAGGGGGACAGAGGGCAGCAAAAAGGGGATGGATGTAATACAACAACAATAAAATTTTAAAAATAAATAAATAAATAAATTGCATGCCATTCAAAAAAAAAAAAAAGAAAAGAAATTGGTTAGAGGGAAAAAAAAGAGTTATACAATATTTTCTATATGTCTCTAATCAGATATTTTATAATAAACTTCATGTACTATTTTACCTCCATATTTGGTTCTATTGATTTATAAATAAGGGATATGACTATTAATATTCTGTCAACTTTAAAAAAATAAAATTCAAGAAATCTGAAAGAAGCTAATTGAATAGCTACTCAAACACCTGACTTATGTAGTAGTTAAGAGGTTATAGCATTAGCTATGTTTTCAAAGTCTTTGAGAAAATGTCTCAATATTAAAAATGTGATGTTCAACACTAAAAAAACAAAAAAACAAACAAAAAAAAGCCCCAGTCCACTTAAAAGTAGGTAAAGGTACTGAATAAACACTTCTCCAAAGAGGACATACAGATGACCAATAGACATATGGAAAAATGCTCAACATCACTAACCATCAGATAAATGCAAATTAAAACCACAATGATATATCACCTCACAATGATATATCATTCTGTCAGAATGACTGTCAACTATACATCACCTTGTGCAGCTGAGGTGACTGCTTGCTAGGGGAAAGGACAATATAAGGGGACTAAAAGGTAATATAAAAAATATAATAAAGATTAAATTTTTAAAAAAAGGCAATAAATCACCAAACAACAATTGTTGGTGAGGATGTGGAGAAAAGGAAACTCTCATGCACTGTTGGTGGTAAAGCAGCTGGTGCAACCACCGTGGGAAACAATATAGAATTTCCTCAGAAAATTAAAAATGGAACTGCCTATGAGCTAGTAATTCCATTTCTGGGAATATATCCTAAGAAACTCAAAATACTGATTTGAAAAAATACATGTACACCTATGTTCACTGCAGTATTATTTACAACAGCCAAGATATGGAAGCAACCCAAATGCCTATTAGTAGATAAAAAAAAAAAAAAAAAAAAAAAAAAAAAAAAAAAAAAAAAAAAAAAAAAAAAAAAAAAAAAAAAAAAAAAAAAAAAAAAAAAAAAAAAAAAAAAAAAAAAAAAAAAAAAAAAAAAAAAAAAAAAAAAAAGCTGTGGTACATGTACATAATAGAATACTACTTGGCTGTAAAAAGGAAGGAAATCTTACCTTTTGTAACAGCATGAATAGACCTAGAGGGTATTATGCTAAGGAAAATAAACCAGTCAGAGAAAAACAAATGCCATATGATTTCAATTATATATATAACCTAATAAACAAGCTACATAGAAACAGTACATAAACAAGCTACATAGAAACAGATTCATAGATATAGAAACCAGACTGACAGCTCTCAGCAGGGAGGAAATTAGGGGCCTGGGTAGAATAGGTGAAAGGATTAATCAAAAAAAATAATACAATGTACAGATCATGTATGATAGTAATGTACGCTTGAAACCTATATGACTCTGTTAACCAATGTCATCTCGATAAATTTAATTTAAAAATATCTCATAGGCTCAGACATCAGTATGGTGATTACCAGAGGGAAGTGGGGGTAGGGGCAGGCAGAAAGGGTAACAAGGGAATTAAATGCTGATGGAAGGGGACTAGGATATGGGTGTTGAACACAGTACAATATACAGAACTTGCATTATAAAACTGTACACTTGAAGCTTATTTAATTAACCAATGTAACCCCAATAAATTCAATTAAAATGTAACAGCATTCTCGTGGTGGTATCACAAGTGGCAAGCACCACTTATCTTCTGGAAATCTGAATCTGCAGATCTATGACAGCATACAGTCGTATACTTTAATCATTCCCACTCACAACGTTGGAGATAGCCATTACACTTGTTCATACATACCTAATTCTTTGACTCAAATGACTTGGATAGTAACAGAGTAGACAGGGAAAATATTAGCAAAGGCTATGTCTGCAAAGTAGTGACCCAACTTATTTTGAGAAGGAAAATGTTAGCACTATTTTAAGACCCATTTACATAACATTGCATTTTTCCTTCATTAGGCAATCCTGTTCTCTTTTAAATACTTCTTCACAGTGTTTTTGTTTGTGCATTTACCAAGCCAGATTCTCAGGTATATTGTATATAAATATAACTAGAAGTCACATGTACTACTTTATCTACATTATCTGATTTATTAGTTATTATTCACCTGTCTTAGAAATATTGGAATTGTTTATTTTTCAGAGTGGAAAACTGGTGTTTAAATTAATCCTCTGAAAATAAAGTCATGCTCTGAGAATTTTCTCACACATCAGGGAATTTAAAATATGGATGTGGCCTTGGCTGGTGTGACTCAGTGGATTGGCTCCAGCCTGCGAACCAAAAGGTCACTGGTTCTATTCCCATCCAGAGCACATAAGCAGGTTGCAAGCCAGGTCCGGAGCTGGAGGCAGGCGAAAGATAACCACATGTTGATGTCTCTTTCCTTTTCTTCCTCCCCCCGCCCTCCAAGCCCTCCTAGTAGTATGTCTTTTTATGTGCCCACTCAGTTAGATAGTCTGTTCCATGGACCATGTTGCTATAGTCTAATATATTTATATATACTCATATATACTAACTTACTAATACCCAAATATAATAATATTATTAATGAGAACCAACTAATGTTGGAACTGTCACTGGATACACATGCATTGCCTCCCCGATCATCAACATCCTCCACCAGAGTGGCACATCAATTTGTCTACATTGATGAACCTACACTGACACATCATAATCAATCAAAGTTTATAGTTGATATTACAGTTCACTCTTGGTGTTGTATGTTCTATGGATTTGGACAAATGTGTAATGACATATAGCCATCATTATAGTATCAAACAGAACAGTTTCACTGCTTTATAAATCATTTTTGCTTTGTATATTCATTCTTTCCATTCCACACTTCATGCAACTACTGATTTTTTCACTGTCTCCAAAGGCTTTTTTTCCAGATCATATAGTTTATATCATACATTATGTAGCCTTTTAAGACTAGCTTCTTTCACTTTGTAATATGTTTTTAAGGTACCTCCATGTCTTTTTGTGACTTCTTAGCATAGTTCTTTTCAGTGATGAAAAATATATTCCACTGTCTGGATGTACCAAAGTTTATTCACTCATCTACTGAAGGACATCTTGGTGACTTCCAAGTTTTATCAATTATGAATAAAGCTGCTATAAACATTCATGTGCAATTTTTTATGTGGACCTAAGTTTTCAACTCCTTTGAGTAAATACCAAGGATCACAATTTCTGGATCATATGGCAAGCATATATATACTTTTATAAGAAATCATCAAACTGTCTTCCAAAGTGGTTGTACTATTTTGCATTCCCACCAGCAGTTATGAGCATTCCTGTTGCTCCTAATCCTGATAAGCATTTCATAATACCAAGGTTCTAGATTTTGGCCATTCTAATAGGTGTGTAGTGGTATCTTGTTTTAGTATGCATTTCCCTGATGACATATATTGTGGAAAATCTTTTCCTGTGTTTATTTTCTATCTGTGTATCTTCTTTGGTGAGGTGTCTGTTAAGATCTGTGGCCCATTTCTCAGTCAAGTTGTTTGTTTTCTTCTTGTTGAGATTTAAGAGTTCTTTTTATATTGTAGGAAATAGTCCTTTAACAACTGTTTCCTTCATAGCTTATGCTATTGGTGTTGTATCTAAACCACCATACCCAGGGTCATCTAGGTTTTCTTTTATATTATCTTTTAGGAATTTTATAGTTCTCATTTACATCTGGGTCAGTGATCCATTTTTAGTTAATTTTTGTAAAGGGTGTAAAGTCTATGCCTAGATTATTTATTTATTTATTTATTAAAAATTTTTTTTTTTTGCTTGTGGAGGTCCATTTGTTTCTTTGTCCAAGATTATATTCATTGAGGTCTACCTCTGGATTCTCTATTATGATCTTTTGATCTATTTGTTCTTTTACCAATACCACAATGTTTTGATTACTGTAACTTTATAGTAAGTCTTGAATTCTGGTAGTGTCACTTCTTCAACTTTGTTCCTCCCCTTCAACATTGTGTTACCTTTTTTAGGTCTTTGGCTTCTGACATAAACTTTAGAATTAGTTTGTAGATAACCACAAAATATCTTGCTGAGATTTGGTTTGGATTGCATTGAATCATAGATGAAGGTGGGAAGAACTAACACCTTGAAAATATTTTGTCTTTCTTTCCATGAATATGAAATATCTCAACATTTATTTACTTTTTCTCTGATTTTTTTCATCAGAGTTTTTCTCATATAGATCTTGTATACATTTTGTTAGCTTTATAACTAAGTATTTCCTTTTGAGGCTGCTTATGTAAATGGTATTGTGTTTATAATATCAAATTCCATCTTTTAATTGCTGGTGTATAAAAAAATGATTGACACAGTTCCTATCTTGTCTTTGGAATATACTGGTTGTGAGAACTTGATTAGGTTATTTAACTTCCTGAGTTTCAGGTTTCCCAACTGTAAAATTAGGTTAAAAATATACCTACTTTCTGAAAATGCTTCAGCATTTAGCAAAGTAACAAGCATGTAGTATGCACATAATGTATTTGATATTTTCCTGAATTATTTTAATAAGGCCAATATTAATTAGTAAGTGCATGTATAGATACATTCCAAATGTATACGTGTGTGTGTGGGGGGTGTTTACAGGGAATATACATTTCAATTTCTTAGACATAGCATGGATTCTTATAATTTCACTGTCCTTTATATATATAACCTTTGTTACTTTTTATTTCCTGTTTTGATTTAAACATAGATGGGACAATCTCTAGAAAATCACTAGAACAGCTGCTAGGGAAAAAATAGAAATGAAATGGTTAAATGATTGATGTCTAACACTTAAAATACTGTCTCAGAAATAAAATATTTGATAAACATGTGAGAACAAAAGCTAAAATTGCTGGCTAATATTACTGAGAATTCTTGAAAGACAATGACAAATTTTTAGTATTGTCCTTAACTTTCTAAACAGGTTAGAGTTTCATAAGAAATGGTGAAAATAATAATGAATCTTCTTACAAACTCTAAATTTTATGTCACTTCAGGCACAAATGAAAACTATGAAATACACTTTAGATATTTTATGTTTTTAAAATACGTTTTGAATACTGGTCAATAAATGTAGGTCACTGTAAATGGTAGTGATCTCCTTTAGCTCTAACAATTCTTCTCTGTTTTTGTCCTCTGATCTTGGTCTATTGGTCTACCAACAGACATCACACTCTACATCACACATGCACACACACACATACACACACACACACACACACACACACGCCTTTTGTCCCCATAAAGGTATATTCCTTTTTTGTCTTCTCTGTGTGATGAGCAAGCATATGAAATTAGAAAGCCTGGGTAACTTTGGGAAAGTCATATTTGCTAAGTGTGACACATTGGGTAAGTTTCTGCCTCACTAAGATTTAGTTTTCTCATTGTAGAATAGGGATTAAAGTGAGCTAACATATAACATAAATTTTAATGAAAACACATTGAAGCATCATCCAAATGCAAAATATTAATCTCAGGTAATACTGTGAACTGGATAGTAAAAAGCACCAATTTCTAAGTAATTTTCCTCCCAGGAAACAAAACATACCTGTAGTCTATTTGGCTTCCTGTTTCAGTAACTTTCAGCTATAGCAGAAGCAGATACATTATAAAACTCACTCTATTGTCTCCTTAGATGATATGTAACTCCCAGTTCATATGGATGTGTAAGCCTTCATTTATTCATTCAACAAGTCCTAATTGCGTACCTTTTACATCTCACTCTATTAATAGTTGTGGACATATCTGTGAAGAAAAACTATGATTCTTGCCTTCTTGGAGCTCAGCATTTTACCTGAGGAGGTGGTTGAAAAGGGAACAGACAAGAACATTGAAAATAACTAATATTTACTGTATGCTAGAGGGTGATACAGCTTTCTTTCATCACAAGAAATCATGATAATATATGATAGTGCTTATGTCAGGCAGGAAGAGAAATCTTACAACATTACAGAAGAAGAGGAATTATGTTTTTCCCCGTTAAATTTTCTCCCTTGTTTACAAATGTTGCTTGATTGAATTAAATTTGTATTTATCAAATAAAGCTATTTAGAATTTTGCTAGGTTTGCATTAGGAAAGGTTGTTTTAATTTTTTTCTGAGAAATTTCAATAAAACATCAACTAGTTTTATCTAGATTATTTTTTAAATTCAAACTATTTGATCCTTAGGGCAGGACTTTTTTGAACACTTACTATTTTCTAAAACCTTCATCATTATGTTACTTTATAGCTTATTTTGCTGGTAACTTTTTTATTCATTTTATCCTAATCCTGACAACATATATATCTGGCATGAAATTATTTTGTTTAGGGTTCCACTTTTAAGTAGTTAAGTATATCTAACTTTTAAGAAAGTTTTAAGAAGAATAAACAAAAAGGAAAAAACCTTCTCCAGGCTGGTATATTTCTATGGATATAATCTTGTATATAACAGAAGATCATGTCATCATGAAATCTAGTATAAGAATGGCATTTGAGAGAGCTTGCATTCTTTGCTAAGTAGGAAACATTAACTGGTACAGTTCAAAGAAAGAACACTGAAACTTTAATTTTGTCTTTTCTTACCTAGTTTCTCCAACAAGTTTGCTTCATTCTGATTATGCCCTCTCCACCCATATATATATATGTGTATATATATATACTTTCTTTACTGGAAGTACTATATTCTCTGAAGTCAATGGATAAAATTGACATTAGTTTCAAAAAACCCAAAAGGAGGACATGTCTTTGATACCCTTCCCTTCAAGGAAATCATGCTGGTTGTTTCTGCTTTGGATGACCCAAGGCTTACATTGTATGCCGGTCATCCCTCAGGGTTCCTTGAGAAAAGGGAAATGATCAGACAAAGGCACTAGGCAGTTTTCTTCTGCTGCTTTTCAAGATCAATGTGGTTCTTTTTTGACCAAAATTTCCCATTAACCAAATCAATATTAAAAAATAGAAGAAAATAAAGAATAAGGTATCTTGAAAGCTACAGGAAAAATAATTATGAAAAAATGAGCTGGTTTGACTATATAATGAATTTGTCTTTATGAAACTAAATATAGTTCTATATACCAAAAAATATCACAAATACATATAGTGTACCTCTGGAAAGAAATGCAAAAAATGTGTTTCAGTGGCTGGCTTTATGAAAGGAATGGAGAAATTAATTTTAAAGAGAACAGTCTACTAACCTGACTGTAGTATCACAAAATGAAGCTTCTCATAAACTGCTAGTGAACGTCTACATTGAGCATCCTGTTAAGAAAGCAATTTACAATATTGATGAAATATCTTAATATTTTTCATGCCTTTTATTCCAATAATTCCATTTTTAGGCATTTATTTTAATGAAATAAGCTAAATTATGAAGAAGGGATTTTATGGAAAATGTTACTGTAGTATTCATTATTATTATTATTAATATTATTTATGCAATTACAGTTGTTCCCACTTTTTCTCCCCTTCCCCACCTCCACCCAGCTTCATCTACCCCTCCCCAAGTTAATTCCCACATCATTGTCCATGTCCATGGGTCATGCATAAATGTTCTTTGGTTAATCTCTTCACCATCTTTCATCCAGTTCCCGCCACCCCCAACCCTGGCCACTGCCAGTTTGTTTTTTGTATTCATGCTTCTGTTTTTATTTTGCTCATTAATTCCTGTTCATTAGATTCCACATATAAATAAAATCATATGGTATTTGTCTTTCACTGACTGGGTTATTCTGCTTAGCATACTATTCTCGAGGTCCATCCATGCTGTCACAAAAGGTAAAAGATTGTTTTTTTTTTTTGTTAGTTTGTTTGTTTTGCTTGTTTTTTACTGTGTAGTATTCCATTGTGTGCTGTGTAGTATTCCATTGTGTAAATGTACTGCAGCTTTTTTATCTGTTCTTTATAAGTTCAATATAGGAAAACTTTAAAGCTCCATATTAGGTAATTTTTTCCTATTTCCTAATTATTATAGCAGCCATTACACTTTCTTTTTATTTACATGGATATCTCCTTAAGAAACTGAGTGCTCAGAGTGAAACAAAGAATTTTTATTTATTTATTTTTTTATCTCAAAGCCTACTATAAAAATGGGGGCCCAATAGGCTCTTAGTTAATATTTGTAAAATTAATAAAATTTTATCTGTACCAACCATGAAATCATAGTGATTACTACAATTATTATTCTTTCTGCCTCCAACTGCCTACATACCCATAAACATGAGAATGATTCAATCCATTTTGCATTTAGCTAAATTAGACTGTTTTAAAAATGAATTTAGATATGTCTATTTGTACATATGGTTATTGGCGCAGCCACAAATACATGGGATTATAGCTCAGTATTTTACCAGGGTTTGTATTGATGTAAAGACAGTAAGTAAGATAAATATTAAAAATCAGATTTAAGATTTTATATAAAATTGTGAATGCTTGGAAAATCAACAGACTCTATGTCAGATGGATCCCAGGAGATATCTGAGACAGATACAATGGAGAAAAATATTGTAGAGTTTAGAAAATTAATGTCATATATGTGTATGTCTATACCAAACTCCAGTCCACTTTCTGTATCTTAGAAATAATCTTGACTAAGCCGTTTTAAAAGGCAGTTCGTTAAATTTAAGCTTCCTAATTCAGCTCATTTACATTCCTGGGCAATGAAAAAAATTGCAGGCAAGTTCATGAAACTGTTGGAAAGCTATTTTAGACTGTTATTTGAAGTTGTCTGAACACAGAGAGCAACAGCTGCACTTCACTTCAATATAATTCCAGTCTTTGCAACTTTACTGTAAGATCTGGCAATCCTCAGCAAATTATGTGAGAAGGAAATGATGCAATCATTATTTATCCAACTTGCAATTCATTTCTAACTTTCTCCAGGAGTAGAATTAAATAAATCAAAAAATGAAAGGGTTCATGTGTGGAGGATTGAAATGTCCACATACACAACTTTTATTCAGGGTCTGGGGTGGGAGACAGGAGAAAATAATTTCAATATTAAAGATTCAAAATATGAGTGGAGTGTTTTTAGGCATAATGAATTAAATCCACCTAATTTCTAAGTAACTCTTAATGCCATGTAATTCTGGATAACATAAAAATCACACATAAAAACTGAACAGCTAGCCCTGGCTGGTAGCACAGTGGTTAAGGCGCCGGCCTGCGAACCCAAAGGTGACAGGTTCGATTCCCCAGCCAGGGCACATAACCAGGTTGCAAACCAGGTCTCCAGTCAGGTCTGTGGCTGGAGGCAGGTGAAATGCAACCATACATTGAAAAAAAAAATAACAAAACTGAACAGCTAAATGGTGGGCAAGAGAGGAAAAACTCACCTGAAACAACTCATTTCCTTTAGGAAAGAAAAGGAAGAAAGAAAGTAAGGGAGAAAGGGAGGGAAGAAGGAGCCTAGCACTTGTGTAAGCCACCCTCTTACAGAGTATTAACTACCCCCTGGCCAGGGGGGCAGCAGACAAGCTCTTGGCAACCCTGAAGGTAGAGATGGTAGGGCACACCAGAAACATGAACTTAATATCATAAGTTCTGAAATTTTGAAACTTAATTTTGTCATTACCAGCTGAGAATATCTCATCAAAATAATTTCTTTAAGTCTCCGCTTCTTCTATACATGAAAATGAGCTTTGTCTATACCATAATGCTTTATAGGGTATAATAATATCTTCTCAGTACATATTTTTCAGTAAATAACACCTTTCCTTATTCTCAGAGCTACAGAAAAAAATGGTACATACCAATCAAAACTTTCTCCAGTTGTGAATGTTATTTTCTGAACTCTTCAAACATTCATGTTGGCAATTTTGAGATGCATGGAATGTTTGTAGCTTAGGAACCTTGCAAGTGAAGCTGGATCTTAATTAAGGACTCCTATGAGTACTTGTTTCCCAGGCCATATTGGTTTAATTCATTGAACCAATGAATTAAATGAAACAATTGTGTCTGAGTAACTGTAGAGGCAACATCAAAATGCAAAACATATGAAAATCTACACCACTGGTCATTCTTTCATTACTTTATTTATTCAACAACTATTTATTGAATGTCATATATGAAACAAACATTTTTCTGGGCACTGGAGGTACAATGGTGAGCAAAATAGACATGGTCTTTCACATAATTTACAATTTGGGAAAGAAAATGAGCAAAAACGAAGAAATCTTCCTTAGATTTGGGAAAGGGGGAGGGCTGCAGGTATCCCTTCAGAAGAGATGCTTGAGCTGAGTTACGATGAATTAACTGGAGTTTATCAGGTAAGGGATGGGGTGGGGAGCAGGAAGAGAATTTAGGACAGAGGACTATTTGCAATGACTCTGTTGTCAAAAGAGCCCATCCCATCCAGGAATGAAAGAAAACATAAATGGCTGGGGTAAGAGTGAGGTGAAGAATAGTTAAAGGGGAAAGGGGAGGTGGGTAACTGTCAGATTTTTATCGTAAATGCAATTAGAAGTCATTGACAGGTTTTGAGTTTGATGAATGATGTGGAGAAAAAAGACTAATATCATATTTGCTCTTGAAAAATCTGCTTTTCCTATGGTATAGAGAACCTGTGGTTGAGAGAGGACAACACTAGATGAATTAGGAGGTTATTTGTGAATTTTGAATTAGGCAGTAAATGGTGCAAATCTAAGTTCATTGTAAAGATTTTTAGCCTCTCTCCCCTCTCTAAGAGAGTAGGAAAAGTACTTTGTTTCCCAGGAAAATAAAGAAAGAAAGAGAGAAAAAAAATAGCTTGCCCTCTGTAGTGGAGATGGAGGGAAGGTAAGTTAATTGAATATTTAGAAGATAAAATTGATGAGATATCATAATGGATTAGATATGGGTACAAGACCATATCTAATCCACCCATATCTAAGGGGTTATATGACAGCATAGATGAAATGCCATTTATTTGGGAAAAACTAGAAACTTATACAATAAATGCACAATACTCATTAAACATTTTCCATGCAATAGTCATTGTTCTAAACATTTTACATGTTTTATAAAATTTGTTCTTCACAATTCTGGGATAGGTACTACTTTAGTTTTCTCTACCTTATAGATGAGGAATGAAAGCAAAGAATGGTTAAGTGACACGTCCATTGACACATAGATACAAGTAGTGGATCTAGGTATTGAGTCCAGAGCCATGCTTTAAACCACTTTACCATGTTAACTCCTGTGCAGAAGTGTCTCTTACTGACCCATCCCCAGAGTTGTTTCCCCTGGGTCATTCAAACAAAAAGACCTCTCTCCTTCCCAACTCATGGCTTTCTATGCTCACAGCAGTAGCTTCCTAGTAGTGAGGTTGCTATCAATTCTTCAAGGCAGAAAAGTGCCTCTGCCTCTGGGTTAATAACAATTCTCTGGACCATTAGTTACCACTGAAATTTGCCATTGAGGAAGGCAGAGGAAAAGATTCCAATGTGCCAATTTACGTTCTTAATGAGCAAATATATGTTTACGGGAAAAAAGAAAATGGATTGTCCTAGTTCAGACTGCATGGTTTAATGTACAGAATTTTATTTTCTTACAGTCCTGGAGGCTGGAAGTTTGAGATCAGGGTGCCAGCATGGCCAGGCTCTGGTGAGAGCCCTCCTCCTCCACCTTCTTGCCGTGTCCTCACAAGGCATTTCCTCAGAGTGTGCACATGAAGAAAAAGAGGGAGATCTCTTTTTCTCATAAGGCCACCAATCCTATTGGACTGGGATCCCAGCCTTACACACACGTTTAATCTTAATTACATCTTAAAATGCTCTACCTCCAAACACAATCACAATTCAGTTCATAGCATAGACCCAGGTATCTTCTTTAAAAAAAATAATACAAAATTAGTACAGAACCTTCTAAAGGCCCCCGAACCTGTACTTTCTCCAGCTTGTTAGTAATTTTGCCTTTGTTTATGAGGTCTTACAGACTTTACTTCAGATCGAACTTGAGAGTGGGAGAGGAAGAGTGCAGGGAACATAGAGAAAAGAAGGGACATGGAAAGCAGATCTTAATTCAGTGAGCATGGCTGAATAAAGCAGAAGGCTACCCCTGCAGGAAGTGTTGACAATGGCTGCTTCTGAAACCCCAACCCCTTCATTGAGGTGATAGACACTAATCTCCATGTCAAACATGAAGCCTAAGAAGGCTTGCTCAATGTCACTGGTGCCATACCTCCTGGGGGCTTCAGAAATAAGTAGAACAGGTTCTGAAGTGAGTTGGCAGGCCGAATATAACATAACACGTGAGGCTACCTGCCACAGAACTTGCCGACCCTGTGATTTCCCACACAAAGGGGTAGGCTGGTATGGCCTGGGAATATACAAATTACAGCACCTTGTAAAGTCACCCTAGTTAGCATGACTCTATTTTTTTTTTAAGATTTTTTATTTCATTATTTTTAGAAAGAGGGGAAGGGAGAGAGGCAGAGAGGGAAAGAGACATCAATGTATGGTTGCTTTTCACCTGCCTCCAGCCACAGACCTCACTGAAGACCTGGTTTGCAACCTTGTTATGTGCCCTGGCTGGGGAATCAAACCTGTGACCTTTGGTTTCGCAGGCCGGCACCTTATCCACTGTGCTACTAGCCAGGGCATGACTCTAATTTTAATAGTCAAATTTAGACTAAAATATTCTACTTGTACCTAAAGTCAGCCCCAAGTAGAATATCCATGTATCCTCATTTTCTAATAGTACGACTTTAAGGACATTTCCTTCATTAGGATGACCAACTGTTTCAGTTTGACTGGAGGAATTTTGTGAATGTTGTCCTTTCACTGCTAAAATCTGTACAGGCTGGAAAACCAGGACACTTGGTCACCCTAAATAGCTCCTCCCATAGGAAGGCAGGAGATTCTTGCTGAGTGGGACCAGAGAAAATATTATCCCTAGGCCTCCAAACACAGGGTGCCTGTCCCCTGAAAGTAATCTTCAGTTCTGAATTCACTCAGAATCAGAGGCTTCTTCTTCCTCACAGTCCTGAGGGATCAAGGTCACTGTTTGAAACAATTTGGAACTCAGAGCCCTTGTGTTAATTACAAAACCATGTGGCTGGCCCATTGCTATAATTTGTGGATTTTTAAAATAAATTACATTAAAATAGTGTTTATCTTGCCCTGTCTGGTGTGGCTCAGTTGGTTGGAGCATTTTCCTATAACTGAAGGGTGGCATGTTCGATACCTAGACAGGGCACCTATTTTACTTACATTGCAAATTCAATCCCCTGTTGGGGTGTGTACAATCCCTGGTCCAGGAGCACACAGGAGGTAACAACTGATATTTCTCTCTCTTCCTTCCTTTCTAAAAAGCAATGAAGAAATATTCACAGATGAGGATAACTTTTAAAAAATATGTATTATTTACTTTATTTACTTTGATTAATGAGTTTTGGGTGCCCAAGGCAGATGCCTCATTTGTTTCACCCTAGCCTGGGCCTGCCAATAGCAACAGGTTTGGAATGAAAGTTCCAAGTGGTCTTTGGTAGCCAGTCAGTGGCCCCCAACAGCCCGTCCTCAACATTTTCCATCAGGTACTGACATATTGAACCCTCAGTCAGACTAACTGATGTCCCACCAGCCTACCAAATGTGCCCTGTGATATTCAAGTATGAAGTAGTAGGTTAACAATGTTGGATTTATGTTATGAAAACTTTTCCATGCTTGTGTTAAAATTAAATGATGGCAATTTTATTCTTTGAAGATAAATGTACAGGAGGTACTTTTAATTTTAGCAGAGGTGTATAATCTGTTGCAGAAGCAGCACAGTTTTACAGCACATTTCTTGAAATCAAATAAGATCTCTTACGTTAACCACTATAGGTATCTTGGCAAGTTAACTAGCTTTGATGGATCTCAGTTCTAGCAACTATAAAATACAGGTAATACCTACCTCATAAGGTTGTTTGTGAGGATTATAGAAATGAACAAATATAAAGTATAAATCAGCTACCTGCACAGAGTAAATACGCTGTGAATATAATTCTTTCTTGGTTCATGTTTCCTGCCTGACCTCACCACTCTCACAAAAAACCATTTTTGGGACTATAATGTTTGTGGATCTAGGATTTTGTTTTAAGAAGTACATTGGATGTGTTTTCAAATATTTTACAAAGAAAATAGTTATTCTGTCATTGTACTATTAGGTTCAAAGTTTGGTTTGTTTTGTATTTCCCTGAACTATTTAATCTCTGAAAGTAAATGATCAGGCTAAATATATATATTTTAAATATAATACAATTTTTCAAAAGTATTTATTGAGCCCAACAGTTTTTCTCTCCAGGTTTCTTGATAATACTAGTAAGCTAGACTTCTAAATTTAAAAAGAGTTAAGATTAGAATGCTATCATGTTCTATTGTGTTCAGTGCCCTCAAATAAGAGCTGCTGCTGGGCACAAGTACTTCCTCTTTCATGCCCTCCCCTACCCATGAGCTCACTGCTTCCATGGTTGTTTCTCTGTAAATTAAGCCCTTTCTGTCATTCTCACATAGAGAAAATCCACTCAGAACCATAGCAAGTATTTTTCAAGTAAAACACACACACAAAAAATACCAACAATTTGATTTATTGTAGAAAGTGTATGATAAAAGAAGCTAGTAGTTAAGTAAAACTGATTGCTTCTCTGGCTACTACTTTATACAAAATTCATGGATATAGAAGAAACCAAATATTTTTAACCTCTTTTTTGAGCTACAACAATTTAAAGAATACTAGATTGCAAAAGAAACTATCATCTATTAATAATGTCTACATTTCATTAGGAATACAATATATTCAGAATTTAGCTTTTTGCTTGTGATCCATTTCTTAACGTGATTTTATTCTTATAGCAGTTAATGGAACATATCCCAAGCCTGGTACCACCAGAAACATTATAGGAAATTACTATTTATATGAGCATGATTATGCTTATTTTAGCTGATGAGTTTTATGTAATGTTATCAGAAAATAGATATTTTAAAGGAACTAGTGGAAATGATGTTTGCGTATGTTTTTCAAAAATGTATGTCATCAACTTTCTGGGTGTATGTGCCTATGTGTGCCATGCATGAGACCTGGTTTCATTTTCTGCGCTTGACTTAATCATAGGAGAGCAGGGCTATAAGAAATCATAGATTTCCTAGGCCAACGTGTTATTTTATAGACTGTGAACATGTTAATGACTCGCCCAAGGCCAAAAATCTGGGTGAGGCAGATTCAAGGCTACAGCCCAGGTTTCCTAGTTTCCAGACCAGTGTCTGTCCCACCCAACTATACTCCATCATAAGTATTTCATTGCCCTCCCTGCATCTCCCTTTCCACAAATGTGTGTGTGTGTGTGTGTGTGTGGGTGTGTGTGTGTGATAAAGAGAATGAGCTACTCACACTATAGTCTCTTCAGGGGAAAATGGGGCTGCACGATACTTTCAAAATGGGAGGCTTAAGGAAATGAATTCTAATAAAGTAGATAATAGAAGATACAGACATTTACTGAAACTTCAGGCAAAAAGAGGAGCTTCTGTCTCTTTTCCCTGTCTTCTTTAAAAACAAAATACAAAAGACAAGTTTTATATGTCTTGGGTTTCAGGGGAAAAAAGCTCTATTAGTGAGTCAGACTTTCAAAATAATGTTAGCAAAGGAAGTGACTGTCAATGCGTGGGCAAGATTTTTTTAGAAGTCACATGAGAAAAATAGCTTTATGTGTACAATTCTGAAACATTCTTCCTCCACTCTTTGAGGCTTCCTCAAATAACCAGGCTGCCATGGACTAATTTAGGTTTATTTTATTTTCTCACCTGCTTCATGCATCCCAAGATTCAGCTTTAAGAATGTTATTATTTTCTACCAAAATAATATATCCCTTAATACTGCTGTGACTCTGCTATTTCTCTTTTATTTGGCTGGAATGCCATTTCTCTCCTTCTTCTGTATCTGCCAAAATCTGAGGCAACCTTATCTAATTTAATACCACCTCCTCCTTGAAGCCTTTATGGATCTGCAAATTTGTAATCAGTGACTACTTCTCATAGCTCTTTTGTTGTGCCTCTTAGAAAAATTAATTTAATCTACCTTGTTTTGAGTGTGTAACTGTCTCCTCTGTTAGATTCAGATCTACTTGAGACCTAAGAAAATATGTCGGTTTTATATGTGCCAGAGACATACTAAGTATCAGGGATTTCAGAATAAACACACACACACACACACACACACACGAACCCTTGGCTTCAAGAAACTATCTAAAATTTAGGATGCAAATATAACTTAGTTTTATTTCCCTGTCAGAAAGCAAACACAAACATTTGAATGCAATTAATTTATTTCAGAAGTGTGGAGTGAGGAAGTGAGATCATGGAAAAAAAAGAAAAAGAAAGGAAGCCAAAAAGGGCCACATTAATAATGAGCAGGTTTCCATAGAAACAAAGAGGAGAACAGGGGCTGGGCAGTGGGGAAAATAGGAAGATTTTGGTCAAATGGTACAAACTTTAAGTTATAAGATGAATAAATTCTGGGGATCAAATGTATTGCATGTAACAATAGTTAATAATATTCTGTTGAACATCTGAATCTTAAGCATTCTCCCTACACACATAAAAGATCGTAACTAGGTATGGTTAATTAACTTGATTAAGGTAATATCACAATACGCATATCAAATCAACATGTTGCATATTTTAATATACACAATTTTGTGTGTCAATTATACCACAGTAAAGCTGGAAAAAAATAATGAGCAGAGACAATCATATAGAATTCTGATTGTCCTGAGATGAGGACCACAGGGTAGAAATCCCTTGTCTGAGGGTTGCTGCTAGGGGGATTAACTCAAAGCCATTGCCCGCCAGCCCCAGTCTTAGACCAACCATTCCTTCAAGTAGCCAGGGAAAGCCCTGAGGCAGAGCTTTAAGTGCCTGGGGCAGGAAACTGTTGGCAGATCTGCCACTGCCCACAGTGCAGTTGTAGGTGACCTTCAGGATGGGTTCCCAGGATATAGGCAAAGGAGCAACTGCTCTGGCCAAAGGGCCATCCATACACAGTAACTTGCTGCGTTCACTTTAGCTGTAGAGTTTAAATAAATCTAGGTGCTACAACTTAACAAAATGCAAATACTGAGGAAGTACTGACTTGATTGTTTTCTAAGAAAACTGAGGACTTTTTTTTTTAAGTATAGTTTCCTAACCAAACCAAAATATATATCAGATTTGATTTTCTCTGAGTTTTTGAGTTACAAAAACATTTTACTTTCAGGAATAAACTAGATTGTTTCTGAAATAGGCTACTCCAAGAGTAGGTTTGGAAAGTGCTTCCTATCAGAAGTATACTCTTTATTTTTCTTGAGATTTTATCTTTTTTACATTTAAGGGTAATACATATTAATTTTAGAAATATTATAAACTACATTAGAAAAAAGAAAAAGGAAGTTCATTGGTTCTACCAAATACTTGCACAGAAAAATAACATGAAATTATCATGTTATTTTTGACTGTCGGGCCAAAGCATTTTCCTTAAAGATATTATACACTAAACATTGACTCACCTATGTTAGATATTGATGACACACTGTATTATTAAAGACATGCTTATTTTGTCATTTTTTCTAAAGATAAAATTTGTAAGTGGAATTAACAGCCTAGAGGCAATACTGCTGCTTATATTACAGACTTGTAGAAGTCTTAAAGATATTCATTTGTTATTAATTTCTAATTATCCCACACTTGGCTAAGAAAGTATAGTGAGCCTGGTGTTGATATCTGGAACATGTTGCAGCTTCATTGTTGGCCTAGTACATGACAATTTTCGTGAATATTCTTTAGATTCCCAAAATGTTTTTATAGTCTCAGCTTTTTGAAGGATATTCTTGTAGTACTTACTTCACAATGAAATCTTGAGGATTTCTTAGGTAAAAGTATTGTGTATCATCTTACATATATATTTATTAATCAAACACTTCAATGGTGTCCGGTGAATATACTAATTTGGTCATTTATGACACCCTGAGAAAAGTCAGAGTTAGAAACTGCTCTCCTGCTCATTCATTATAAATGTGAAAGAATAAACTTCTCTAAATTCCATCCAAAGCACGTTGAGAGAGAGACTTTGCCTGGAGGATAGTGGAAAAGAGGAAATGTACCTCCAGAATATATGCATAGAAATACTTCCATTTAATCCTGATGCACACGCAGAGGATACAAACAACATACCTTGTCAGAAATATCCCTCTGACAAAGAGTGCTGTTCAAAAAATATTGAGCCACACATTCTCACAGCATTCCTCAATGTTTCTCATGAGGCCAATGTCTTCTTTCTGAAGCCCCATGTTCCCTTGAAGTTTACAGAGAACACACTATTGGTAAATGAAGTTGCAAGTGTAAAGGAAGATGTTTTAGAGCTAGCATTTTCTAGTCATCATCAAAAGGGGTTGACATAAAAACTTTTTGGGAAATAATCTGTAACCAAAGCATGCAGACTGTTAAAAAGTTGCGTTGTCTTAGTTTTCAGTACATTTCTCATCACATTCTCTAAAGAACTAAGAGTTTAAAAATCCAGAAATGTCCCAGGTACTTCAAAAAATATTAAAAAAGAATGTTTAAATGAAATAAGCTTGGATCCTAGTGAATTGCATCTTTTGTGATACTACTAAAGAGGAAGCCAAATAGTAAGGTAGAACACATAGAGGCCTAGAATGGATTATGAATAAGACTAAGTAAGCAGCAATGAAATTCAGCTCCTGTAGACAGTTAACTACTTTCTATTCTTTCTGGGTGGAAAGTCTTTGTGAAACTTGACCTTGCTGGAGCTCTAACAGTGAAGTCAACATCAGTCTTTGGTCAGGGCTTATAACCACATAAATGTCCACAGAACAGAAAGCTCTATATTTAATGCTGTTATCTTGAATACTTAAGCCAACTGTCACCAAAGATCTCCAATTTTATACATCTACAACTGGTCTTAATATTACAAAATTGCTTCTCTGAGAATATATATGTCCTTCATATTCAGATGTAAACTCACAAACAAACTTTGGGATAATACCCTGTGGTTAAATTGGAAACTAACTACATTAATTTTTATCAAACATAGAACATTTTTCACTCAGGCTAATGACCAGTCATCAATGGCATTCCTCCAGAGTTTAAGAAACTGATTTCCTATAATGAAAAAAGTTAATTGTTAGAGTGTACCAAGAAATCCAAATTCTAAGAAAGTACTTAATAGATTAGAATAGTCCCACCATTTTTTAATGTAAATTCTGAAATAGATCCAAGGCCTGTGGAAGTTAGTATCTATAGGTCTGGGTGCTATAGGAAAACAGCCACGGATTTCTCAAATATATATGTGTATGCATGATACACAAACACATTCACATCACACACATACATTGCCAAAATGGAAAAAGCTAATTTTGATTAAAATCACAAAAGGCAAAGAATTGGTTATAATTTTTTTCTCATCTCTATAAAATTTTACTACTACTGTGGGTTTCAAGAAGTTATGCAATTCTCTTGTTTCAACAGCAGATATTCCAAGCAATGCCACATTTAAGGAGTAATTTCCTGTACCCAGTTACCAAAAACATCAAAAGCAGTACTTTGATTTAAATTGAAAAGTTTAGAGTTGTAGAAGCAAAACAAACGAACAAACAAAACCCACACAACTTTGGGTAATGATGTAATTTGCTTCAATCCGACTAAAAATAACACTGAGTGCTTTCACTCATTCTTCCCAAGCATTCAAGGGCTCTAGAATGCTATTGCTGTCACAACAACAAAAATTCAGATGAAGAGAATCTAAACTTTTTTCCCTAAAGTTGAGGTGAAGAAATGGTCAGGAGGATTTTCACTCATGAGGGGAAAATATTACTAAAAGTAAAATGCATCAACAATTAAATCCTGCTCTATGTTATATTAAGTAGTATGAAATGATTAAGTTCTTAATGGTTTTTAAAATGAATGCTATTGAGATGTTTTAAAAATAAACTTAATGAATCTACCTTATATATCCTAGAGGCTAAAGCTCTAGTGATTTAAATAATTTGGCTAGTGTAATGTGTTCTATGTTCCAGAATATTCTGCTTCAACTTCACTTGAAATATTATTTGATTTACTCTGTAATTCCAGAATACAACAAAAAATTCATATGCATTATAAACAGATATGTTAAAAACAAAATATGCACATATGCATAAGACATTTCATTAAGTCAAGTACATTTAATCCAGAAATATTCACTGAGCATCTATCATGTGCCAGACACAGAGATAGATGTCTTCAAATAAATAGTTATTTAGAGAATATCTTTGTATTATCAAGTGATTGGCTAGTAAGTATTTAGTATGCATGTGTGTATATAGACAGTATTCTATATAAATTCCCTTATATATTCTCTATACACAAACACATATATATATATATATATATGCACCTATGTGTTTATGTATAGAATATATAATTTTTCAGTATGTGTGTATATATGAACATGAACACTATATATACACATACATATATATAGAGAGAGATTAATAGAGAGAACATAAAATAAATTTAAAGTGAAAACTTTGAGATTACTTACATTTTATTCTCTTTCTGGGGGGAAATCTATGCTGTTATAACTTATTCCAGGTAGATAATGACTTCACTTTAAGAAATTCTCACTTTTCTATCACAAGGTACATTTTTTTAAAATTTAATTTTATTGTTGTTGTATTACATCCATCCCCTTTTATCTCCCCTCTGTCCCTCTTCCCAAGAAGGTACATTTTTATTCAATGATTTTTAAAAGACAATATGAAATTCACATACTATGTTGATGTGGCTTTAACACACAAAGCTTAAGCACAAAAAAGTAAAAGAACTGCTTATTAACGTAATAATAAGTCTAATCTCTGTTATTCAACAAATATTTATTCAATGCTTATTCTGTTCCAGGAATTGTTTTTAGCCTTGAGGATACAGCTGTTAACAAAATGGAGATTCCCAGCCTTAATGGGGCTTAGATGGCACAGTTATACAATGCAGAGCAATCAGTCTTACAAGCTTTATCATTATCATGAGCTCTTAGAACTTTGATTACCACATCTTACAGTCATACCATATCTTATATCCATATTTCATAGACTGTTAATAAATATTAATCAGGGATACTAATATTTCCTAAATAAGGAAGAAGTCTTTTATTTTTGATGAAGCATATGTACATAGTTTTGCAGATTGACAACTGTGAGTCAGATACATTTTTTTAGAAGTTGTTAGTTTTTATAGAAATGAAATTACATTATGAACCCTAAAAGCAAAAGAATTAGTCACTAGTGTAAGAAAATGGGTATTGAAAGTATTCCTATATGATCAACTTATTTTATAAACATATTTATAAAATATATTTATAAAGCCATTATTTATTGCCTCACCTGCACAACATGTAATTAAAAGGAAGGTTTATGGCCTCAACACTATTATAGTTATAGAAAAATATGTGCAGCCATAGGGCTAGAAAGTGGGAATTGGCTTTTGATTCAAACAATGATAATTACAACGTCTAAAAATAATACAGATCAAACTTGTAGCTTTCTCTTACTTAACATGAATCACTATAAATAACATGTTTAAACACCAACATTACCATGTACTGTGCATTTTATACACATCTTTAATGGTTACAGTAATCCTCTGTACGAGGTGAGCATGATTCTTCCACTTTACTGATGAGGGGATTGAGACTATGGTAGGTGCAGTAACCTAAGATCCTAGAGCAAAGACAGCATTCAGAATGTGCATTTTGAATCGCTGCACCATTTTGCCATCAAAAGTACCAAACTCATTGGTCCCTGGTTAGTAAGTTCCTACCAAGCTCACCAACTCAGGTCTAGAGGCCAAGGTATGAAGGTTGTATGTAGTAAAGCTCAGTGAACTGGAGCAATGCAAATAATCTGAAAAAAAAATTAAGTATATTAAGGTCTGAGACACTTAGATAGTCTAGCTATCTAAGTTCCTTGGGTTTCCACTTTATTTATTTTTTCACATTCAGCCAAAAAAGAGATGAGACTGAAAGCACAGATAATCACAACTAGTCATTGTTATTTTTACTAATATATTTGAAGAAAACCTTCTCTTGCATTCTCTGTTAGCTAAACAGTCCCAGGAACTCTTATTATCACCAATGACTAAAGTTAAAAAATAGTAATAATGATAACTATGAGCCAGTCTTGTTGTATTTGAAACTACAACTAAGTGCAGCTAAGTAACTGAGTGTAACAACAGTCTCCTAAATTCGAGTAGACCTCCCCTTCCCTACAATACCATACTGTACTTGCTCCCCTGACCCAGCTATCTGTGAAGAATAATTTACCCATAAAGAAGTTAAAGTTTAGCATCTCAGGATACAAAGGAAAGAGGCTCTTTTTACCAATGCCAGTGCCTTTTGGAGGTGATTTTAATACAAATGTATATCTCGGATGATTTACACTTATAATGTTTTCCTTAACTATGAATGAAAATGCTTATGTGGACAAGTAATAATAAAGTATGCAAATGTAGTTCTCACTGAAGTCACATATTCTTAATTTCAGTGATTAAATGGCATGCAACAGTTGGTATTTAGACTTGACAAATAGACACTTAAGGTAATGAAAAAGTTGGCAGTAGACTGCCATGATATACCTATAAGACAGCAATTTCAAAATCCATCTGCCTTATTTTGTAAGAAGCCTTTAATGGAGTTGTTACAAAATGGGTGAGATTAATTTAAATTATTTTCTCCACCCTAAGTATCTGACCTTCACAGACATTAACTAAACAAATCTAACCTGTTTTTCAATATCAGAACCTACTGGGAAGCCAGCCAATCAAGAAAAAACAAGTGTCTAGTGTAGGAAAAACAAAATCACATACATACAGGAGAGCCAAGCAAAAACATTGTTAAGGGAGCCCACATTGATCTCAGTCAAAAGGAAGCTGAATCTGTGGAATACTCAGTCCCAAAACCAAACTTTGACTAAAGGTACAGAGAAGAAGACAATGAAATGTGTATCTGGAAAAAAAACTTGGCTTTTCTTTAAATTGTTTAGTGAGCCCTTCAGAGTTGCAGGTCGGCTAAATGCCAAAAGCAACAGAGAATTTCTGGCAAATATTTTGTCTATACCTAAAGGCTCATATACCTGTGTGATGGGACATTGTTGGGTCAAGCCTTGGCATATAGAGGGTTCCTTTAAAAGAAAATAAAGTAGGTTGGAGACAGAAGTGCCAGTATTGGATTTCCAGAGTAAAATTAAGGCAAGAAGAAAAATGATGCTTTCATTTCCACTTCTTAATAAATATTGATAAATGAACTTTGACAATATACTTAAATAGAATCTTTCAGTAAGCATGCGAGAAACCTGATCCTCGGAAAATGTGAAGATATCTTCACATGAACTCCAAAACCATGGAATGTAGCAGTTAACAATGTGTCTCTGCCTTCTTTTAGAAAAATAAATAAATAAAGGCATTGTCTGAAAGAAAAAAAAGGGTGTATATTCTGCTATCAAAACTCAAATTTTGCTTGTATTTAGAACCTGAGTTCTTTTTAACTCTAGTATTGGTTTTTTCCTGGCCTTGAACAAGGGGGACTTAGATTTGTTAGACATAAGTGACATGAATAGTTGCCTCCATGGTGTTAAGGAACATCAGAAAAAACTCTCAAAATTTCTCCCACAGGCCTGATATTCCATTATTATCCAGTTATCCTTTGGTTCATTGGATTTCCATTCCCAAAGGTACACAGTTAAAACAGTAATATTCCAGATGGGGATAACTCATTAGGCTATTACGTGGCATAACCTTGCACTGATGATGTATATTTCCAAATTACATGCCATAGCAGCAACTATCTGAGAAGAAATCCAATTGGTGATAAGACACAGGTAAACTCTGATTAGAAAGAGAAGTAGAGAATACCAAAGAGGGACTTTGGTGACTTGATCATTGGAGAAATCCAATGCAAAGTTGGGGGTGAAAATATAGATGCACAAAATCTAATAGACCTGACGATATATTTTCAGTCAACAAAATTTACCTTAACCTCATCCTTGACTTCAGTAATATAATTATATTGCAGATTTTATTGCTTAAAAAAGACACCTTAGAGGTTATCTAGCTTGGACTGATCCAATAGGGCATCTGGTAACTGAGAACCAGAAATATTAGGAGATATGCCCTAGGTTACTACAAGTTAATGGCAGAATTCCCTACAGACATCTGGGTCAGCTTTCTTCCTGTTATTCTATACCAGTGTTTGCCAATCTTTAGTCATTTCTTCTTTCCTCTTCACTTTTTGCTTTATCTTAGTACCACCACTAGTACTATCATGTTTTTCTAAAATGTAGTTACTGTTTTTCACTTAATACATTTATACAAAGAAGAAACTATGTCACTGCCATGAATAAAAAACTAGAATCATTTGCCATAAATAGAAAGTATCAGTAACTATTACTGATAAGAGAGCAAAAATAACAAAAATTATCAAATGATGAAAAGTCTGTCAAAGGCCTGACCTGCCTTGTTAAAATGGAGAATTCAAGAAATTTAGACACAAATTAACACCAAATTATCACTTCCCTCTTGATATAATCACAAGGATTGAAAAATGTTTGCAGAAACACTAACCTAATCTTTGTGATTTTATAGTAATTAATGCCATTTCCATGAACTTCATGTTGTATCTGGTACCTCTTACAATCATCGTGAGTATTATCAGTGATAGATATCCCATACTGCCAGAAAACATTATTTAGCGGTATTTTGGATTAATAAACTGAGGTATACTTAAATTCCCTAGGATAATACTGATTGAATTTTAGCTAAAAGAATAATTAATTACCTGATTTGAATAATTTGGTGCTGATTTTAAAGTTCCTTAATTACAACCTGAGCAGAATTAAAAAGCATAGCAATCTGGTTTATTTGGGATAATCAGTATCATTAGGAATCGATTTGTGGCCCTCAAAGCACCCAGTGTTGGGCATGGGGTAGGGGTGCTAGTCTAGGGTCCTCTCTAGTGGAGTCACGGTGACTGACTGGGCTATGGTCTAGTGCACAAATATGGCCACATCCCGTGCTCTTAGGACCTGACCTCTGCTGAGGTCCATTTTCTACATCTGGGTGTGGTGAAAGCTGCTAGATAATGAAATTGAGCAAAAGTATGTCTCAGCAACTGAAATAAGCCTGACTACCCAAAAACATTTGATACAGAAAATAATAATTAAATATGCAGGGCATTTTATTCCAGTTAACTTGTGAGATACTAAACTACGTGAAATTAGGATTAAATGTTCTAATACTAATTCTTGACTGATTATTAAATTCTGGAAGTCAGGTCTGTGGTTCAGCATGTAATAACAGAGCCAGCCCTAGAAGGCATTACCTCCCAACTCCAGGGCCAAACACTGGCTAATGTTTCTCCACCCAAAGGATGCCCTCTCCCCCTATAGCTTAAATTAGTGAGCATTCAGTCGTTCATACAGTACAACTTTGACTCCTCACTGAATAATAATAAATTGTGTTAAATATAATAAAGTATTACTATTATTAGCATAATGAATAAAGCAGTAGAAGCCTGATTATTGTATTAAGGGCACTTACCTTGGAATCAGAGACCCAAGTTTGAATACATAGCTCTACTAAATAGCTATGAGAGCTAGGAGAAATCACTCAACCTATCATGTTTCTTCATTAAAAAATGATGAATGACTATACTTTACCCATGGGTTGTTATGAGAATTAAATTGAGTTAATATTTCAAGTTAGTTGGATTTGAGTGCTATTGCTTTAATTAATTCATGTGTTTATTCATTAAAATTTTATCATTCTTTTAAAGTTTTCTATCCTCTCACAATAATACTATAAGTAGCTTTTCCATGCTTCCGCTCTAAATATACTTTACTTGAGATAAATTAAGCATATAAGTAAATTTAAATGCTTTGTTTAGAGAGGAAATAAACTAATAAAGCTCACTCTTAAAAAATACTATATTTATTGTTAACACTCACCTCTTACTAAATCTCATGACCACTTCTCCAAATAATTTTTAAAGCAATTCTTTTTGAACTTTGGTTGAATATGACTTGTGAGCAATATGCCAATACACAGGCTATGCTAAAGTAGATGATGTTTCAAAATACTATTAAATTGGAATAAACTATACAATGAAATAACTGGATTTATCCTCATAAATAATGTTCAGCAAACTCAATGTTTATTATCAATACAATAATAGTATTAAGGGATAAGATACTATTCCTAGAACAATTACACATTTTAGGAGACAGAAAAAGAGTACTTCAGAGTGTACAGTGAATGGTGTTTGACCATATATATATCAGTGTCATGGGGTGAGGTGGTAAATAATATATGGCCAATCAAAGAATAAAGAACAGTTAGCCAAACATAATATTACAAATGAGTAATATTTTTTTGCTTAAATTATATTTTAGTTGTCTTTCCTGATATTTGGTATTTAGGCTGCAAAACGTTTCTTAAAATTAGCTGTAAAACTATATTTCAACCCTCAGAATAAAATCCCTACAAAAATCAAGAAATACGAATACCTCTTTTTCTTGTGTAAACAGCTTTTTATAGACAACTTGCTTACTGGAATCTGATTTTAATTTCCTCTTTACATCAAGTCAACTATGCTGTGTTTATTTGAATTTCACAGTTAAGCATACTACTTATATTTAAATATTTAGAGGAGTGTTTTGTTTTATTTTTTAAGATTTTATTCATTATTTTTAGAGAGAAGGGCAAGGAGGGAGGAAGAAAGGGAGAGAAACATCAATGTATGGTTGCCTTTTACCTGCCTCCAGCTACAGACTTGACTGGAGACCTGGCTTGCAACCTGGTTATGTGCCCTGGCTGGGAATTGAAACAGTGACCTTTAGGTTTGCAGGCTGGCACCAATCCACTGAGCCACCAGCCAGGGGCATTTGGAGGAATGCTTCTTAAAGTATGTTGTCTTTACTGTTTTTATTAGAATCAGCTGTAGTGACAGTTAAAAATCCAGTTTCCTGTGTTGCACACCCCTAATCTTACTGTGGTCGAGAGAATAATGACCCCCTAAAGATGTCCACACACTAATCCTGAGATCCAATGACAATGTCATGTTACACGTCAAGAGAGAATTAAAGTTATACATAGAATTCAGGCTGCTTGTCCACTGACCTCAAAATATGAAGATTTGCCCTGACCTGTGTAGCTTAACTATTTGGGTGTCATACTACAAAGCAAAACGTTGTCAGCTTGATTCCTGGTCAGAGCACTTGTCTGGGCTGAGGGTTTGGTTCCACATCAATGTTTTTCTCCTTCTCTTTCTCTCTCCCTTCTCCTCTCTCTAAATAAATAAACTAATTAAACATATATATATATATATATATATATATATATATATGTTTTTTTTTAAAGATTTTATTTCATTATTTTTAGAAGGAGGGGAAGGGAGAGAGGCAGAGAGGGAGAGAGATATCAATGTATGGTTGCTTTTCACTTGCCTCCAGCCACAGACCTGACTGGAGACCTGGTTTGCAACCTTGTTATGTGCCCTGGCTGGGGAATCGAACCTGCGACCTTTGGGTTCGCAGGCCGGCACCTTATCCACTGTGCTACCAGCACAGGCCATTTCTGGGCTTTAATGAATTGTGTGTTGTATTAATTTTCATTGTATCACATTTGACTTTCATGTGTAAATAAGCTCTGACTAATCTTGTTTTCTATTACTGAGAAAGAATACTTTCCTTTCTTAGCTGGCCTTTGCCACTCCTGCCCATCTAATCGTGTGCTAATCAACAATATGCAGGATATTTTAACTTTAAACGCATTCAAACATGTTGTTTTTACTTTAATCAAGTAGTAAGAGTGGAAACTTATATTTCTAATTTTAGAGATTATTCCAGGCTTTTAAGAAGGAGAGTAACTTTCAAGTTGCTTATGTGAATGGAATATTGGAAAACTCAACTGAATGAATAACTAGAAAGTATTTATTTGAAAAAGATAGAGAAGTCACATACAAAAGAATGGGGTATCCAATTTTTAAAAAGAAAAAGGTAATTTCTATTCCTGCTTTTTAAACTTTATACACTTCAGATAGATTTTTAATGTAGGAGACTCTGAATAGGTAGGTAGATAGAGACTGACATATGTGTATATATATTTAACTATGAGGCATTATTGGTGAATAAATCACCCTAAAAATTTCATCTAAATCAGGAAACCAGTAGTCAGGAGATTTTAAAATTTATTAGGGTATAAAGATCAATGGAAGAATAAAAAAGTATTTTTATACTGACAAGTATTTATTGAGTTAATTCTAATAATTTTTATCCTGTCTCCTTTGGCCAACATTACTCTATAAGAAAGTTATCATTGTTGTTATAACATTTAGTTGATGGATAGGATGCCACAATGCATTGATTTTTATTCAATCAAGCCTTTTGCAATAATACATATTTGAATACACCCACTTTGGACACATTGCACTTGTAAATATAACAAAAAGTGAACACTACACAAGGTTCATTTATGGTGAAATTATGTTAACTATTTGTCCTATGATGTGGAGATTTTCAATGAAACCTTACAATATATTTTCAGAACAACAAGCTAAGAAGTGCACCACCTTTATTTTGTGTTTGTTTTTAAATCCCAAAAAGACATGTTTATTTCACTCACTATGTTTTTTATAGCACATATTATAGATATATTTTATTGATAAAATATTTACATAAAGACTATATAAGGAAATCATGTAAATCAGCAAAAAGAAAAAAATTAAAAGAACAGTGGCCCCCAAAATACAAATATACATTGCATAGAAAAAGAATTGCCCATAAACTTATAAAAAAATAATAATCAGGAAAATGCAATGACTCATTGGGTATAAACCTCTGCAAGCATTTTGAAAAATTTTTAATTGTCTTGTAAAATTAAGCATGCATTTCAAAATTTTATTTCTTTTTAATTTTGTATTGTTACTTTATCAGTTGTCCCATTTCCCCCCTGCCCAGTCCAACTCCACTCTTTTCTGATTTTATTTATTTCAGCCCTCTCTCTTTTTTCTTGCTGAGTCTGCTTAATGGCTTGTCAATTTTGTTTATCTTTTCAAAGAACCAGCTCCTAGATGTATTGATCCTTTTAATTGTTCTTTTAGTCTCTATGTCATTTAATTATGCTTTGATCTTGATTATTTTCTTCCTTCTTCTTGCTCTGGATTTTGTTTGTTGTTGCTCCTCTAGTTCTTGTAGCCTTATGGTTAGGTTGTTTGTATGATCTCCTTCTAATCTTGTTAGGTAGGCTTGTATTGCTATGAATTTCCCTTTGAGGACTGCCTTTGCTGTGTCCCATATGTTTTGGGCTGTTGTATATTCATTTAATTTGTTCAGAAACTTTTTTATTTCTTCTTTGATCTCATTGTTAATCCATTTATTTCTTAATAGCATGTTATTCAGTCTCCATGAATTTGAATGTTTTTGTATTTTTTCCCTTGAGGTTGGTTTCTAGTTTGAAGCCATGTGATCTGAAAAGATGCCTGGTATGATTTCAATTTTCTTAAATTTGTGGAGGCTTGTCTTGTGTCCTACGATGTAGTCTATCTTTGAAAATGTTCCATGTGCACTTGGAAAGAATGTGTATTTTGCCTCTCTGGGGTGAAAAGTTCTGTATATATCAGTTATATCCATTTCATCTAGAGTGTTATTCAATGCCACCATATCCCTGGTACTTTTTTGCTTTGAAGAGCTGCCCATTGTTGATAATAGGGTATTAAAACCCTCTACTATTAGTGTGTTGCTGTCCATAACCTTCTTGAAGTCTTCCAAGATTTTTCTTTATGTATTTGCATGGTCCTATGTTGGGTGCACATATGTTTACAAGGGTTATATCTTTTTGATTGGTTATTCCTTTAAGTATTATGAAATGTTCTTCTTTGTCTCTTTTTATGGTCCTTATTGTATAATCTATTTTGTCTGATATAAGTATTTCTACCCCAGCCTTTTTTTTATGTCCATTTGCTTGAAATATATTTTTGCATCCCTTTACTTTCTGTCTGTTTCAATCTTTTGTTCTGAGGTGGGTCTCTTGTAGACAGCATATATGTGGGTCAAGTTTTCTTATCCATTCAGCTACCCTATGTCTTTCGATTGGTGCATATAGTCCATTTAAATTTAAGGTTATTATTGACAGGTACTTATTGACATTTTCCCCTTTGTACCTGTGTTCCTCTCTGTTTCTTCATCTTTTAAATCAGACTGTTTAGCATCTATTGCAATGCTGGTTTGGTGTAAATGTATTTTTTTAGCCTTCTTTTATCTGGGAAATCCCTTATTTTATCTTCAATTGAATGAAAGCCTTGTTGGGTAGATTAGTTTTGGTTGTAGGTTTTTGTTTTTCATTGCTTGGAATAGTTTTTAGCATTCCCTTCTGGCTTGTAGTGTTTCTGTTGAGAAATCAGCTGATAAACTTATTAGAGCCCCCTTACATGTCATTAGCTGTTTCTCTCTTGCTGTTTTTAGGATTTTCTCCTTGTCTTTGAAATTTGCCATTTTAATTATGATGTGTCTTGAAGTGGGTCTATTTGGGTTCATCTTCATTGAGACCCTCTGTGTTTCCTGAACTTGAGTAACATTTTCACTCATCAAGTTAGGGAAGTTTTCTGTCATTACTTTTTCAAACAGGTTTTCTTTCTCTTGCTTCTCTTCCCCTGGTATCACTATAATATGGATATTGTTGCATTTCATATTGTCCTGCAGCTCTTTTAAAACCTCTTCAATCTTTTTCAGTCTTCTTTAATTTTGTTGCAGTGTCTGGGAATTTTTCTCTGTGTTGTCCCCCAGTATGCTGATCTGGTTCTGCTTCCTCTAGCCTGCTGTTATTCCTTCTACTATATTCTTCAATTCAGAAATTGTATTCTTCACTCAGCCTGGCTCTTATTGCTAGTTTCTATGTCCTTTTTAATGCTGGTGTAGTTCCCAATAAGTTCTTTATAGCTTCCATGGAATTCTTTGTAGTTTCCCTGGAGTTGTTTCTAGTTTTCTTTGAGCTCAGTGAGCTCATTGAGCTTCTGTATCATCATTATTTTGAATTCCATGTCTGATAGTTTGCTTGCCTCTATTTCATTTAGCAGTCTTTCTGGGGATACCTTCTCTCCTTTCAGTGATTGGCTGTTTCTTTTTCTTCCCATTTTAGGTGACTCTTGTTTGTTTTTGCTTTTTAGATTGGGCTTTTTTGATTTTCTGTCTTTGTGGTGTGACCTTCTGCCATGTAGAGGTGCACTTTCTTTACTTTCTGGATCCACCTCTGGTGACATCAGATCATTCCATATTCTGGGCTCAGTTAGCCTGTCACATTATGAAGGAGCCTCTTCTCTTCTGTCTGTGGTTATAAGTGCTTCTTTCTAGCTGGTTTTCTGTTGGTTTCTAGTTTCAAGCCTTTGTGAGCCAGGAGATGCCTGGTATGATTTTAATTTTCTTGAATTTGTTGAAGGTTGGTTTATTTCCATGTGCATTTAAAGAGAATGTATATTTTGCTTCTTTGGGGTGAAAGGTTATATGTACAGTATATATGGATTAAGTCCATTTGATCTAGGGTGTCATTCAATGCCAAAATATCCAAATTGTTTATTTGTTTGGGAGATTTATCTGTTGTTGACAATGGGGTGTTAATATTCTCTATGATGGCTGTATTGTTGTTGATAGCTTTCTTGAAGTATCCAAGATTTTCCTTATTTATTTGGGTGTCCCTATGCTAGCTACAAATATGTTTACAAGGGTTATATCTTCTTGTTGGATTACTCCCTTAAGTATTATATAATGACCTTGTTTGTCTCTTGTTATGGCCTTTGTTTTTAAATGTATCTTGTCTGATATATGTATTGCCACCCCAGCTTTTCTTTTCATGTCCATTTTCTTGAAATATTTTTCCCATCCATTCATTTTCAGTCTGTGTAGATCTTTTGTTCTGAGGTGGGTCCCTTGTAGACAGCATATACATGAGTCATGTTTTCTTATCAATTCAGCTATCCAATGTTTTTTGATTGGAACATTTAACCCATTTACATTTAAGGTTATTATAAACAGGTGCTTATTCATTGCCATTTTCTCCTTTGTACCTGTTTTCCTCTCTCTCTCTCTCTTTTTTTTTTTTTTTTTTTGATATCTTAATGCATTCTGTTTAGCACATTTTGCAAAGCTGCTGGAAATGTATACTTTTAGCCTTTATTTGTCTGGGAAACTCCTTATTTCCTCTTCTATTTTAATGAGGATCTTGCTGGGTAGAGCATTGTTTGGATGCAGGTCTTTGCTTTCCATTACTTGGAATACTTCTTGTTATTTCCTTCTTGCTTGTAGTTTTCACTTGCAAAATCAACTGATAGCCTTATTGGAGCTCTCTTGTGTGTTACTAGTTGTTTTTACTTTGCTGCCTTTAAGATTCTCTCTTTGTCTTTGAATTTTGCCATTTTAATTATGATGTGTCTTGAAGTAGGGCTCTTTGGGTTCCTCTTGATTGGGACCCTTTGTGCTTCTTGGGCTTGCATGACTTTTTTCTTTACTAGGTTAAGGAAATTTTCTGTCATTACTTTTTAAAACAGATTTTCTATCCCTTTCTCTTCTTCTTCCCCTTCTGATATACATATGATATGAATATTATTATGTATCATGCTGTCCTGCAAGTTCCCTTAAACTATCTTCATTTTTTCTACCTTGTCCTCCAACTGATTCAATCATCTGCTTCATCTAGCCAGCTTTTAATTCTGTCTAGTGTATATTTACTTTAGATATTGTATTGTATTTCCTCCTGGCTCTTATTTATGATTTTATGCCTTTTTTCATGCTGATGTAGTTCCCAGTAAGTTCTGTATAGCTTCCATAGAGTTCCCTGTTGTCCTCACTGAGTTCTTTGAACATCCTTATAAACATTATTTTTAACTTTATGTTTCAAAGATTACGTCCCTCAATTTTATATAGCACTCTTTCTGGGGATTCCTTCTTTCCTTTCCTTTGGAGGTTGCTTTTTGTTGGCCCATTTTAGGTGACTGTTCTTGTTTGTTTCTGCTCATTAGATTGATCTGCTTTGACTCCCTGTCTTTGTGGTATGACTTTATGAGATAGGAGACCTGTGGGATTCAATGGTGTAGTCTCCTTGGTCTCCTAAGCTGGATGTTCTTAGCATGCCCTTTATACTATTTATATGGGCTGTCTTATTGTAATTGGGTTTTATCTGACTAAATTACATGTTGAAAAAGCACAAACATAGACAGATCCTGTTTTAAGATTTGACCTGTCCTTTCATTGATGACCAAGAGGGAGAAGTTCTTCCCTGGTAGTCCAGGGGACTCTGATTAGCAACTAGCTGTGTGGTAATTTATCTGGTGTTTCTAAGTGAAGATCATTGCATTCTTTTCCACATTCTGCACCTCTTACAGGTCTTTATACCTATATTTTCAACACACTTAGAAACATAACTATCCCCAAGAATGAACCAGCAAGAATACTTTGGTATAACCAGGCAGCTCAAGGGTTTCAGCTAATTTTGATTAGCAACAGGGTTATTTTCAGAATTCAGGTGCAATACAAGATGTAGGAGCTATTTTTCTCTTCCCTCTGTTGATGCTAGAACCACAACAGTAACAGGTCTCAACTTCCTCACCCCACCCTTGGCTGGACCCTTTTCTCCTCTATGAAGTACAGCATGTATCAGATCTGTCACCTATGAAAAAAGCTGTAGAATCCCCATTTCCTTGATTCCAAGAACTCAGCTGACTTCTTCCAAGTTCTGAAAGCAGGAAACCCAATCCTATCTTGCAAGGAACAAAGCCTGACTTACCTCCATATCCTTGGATTTAATGTTACCCAGGGCTTAGCCAGAAGTGGACTGGCTATGAATGAAGCACAGGCCAATGTTATTTATAGATTGCCTATTAAAAAATGATTGTGCCCTTGCTGGTAACTCAGTGGATAAGGAGCTAGTCTGTGGACCCAAAGGTTGCTGGTTCCATTCCCAGCCAGGGCATATAACCAGGTTGTAAAGTCAGGTCTCCACCCAGGTCCATAGCTGGAGTCAGGTGAAACAGGCAACCATACATTAATGTCTGTCTCCTTTTCTGCCTCCCTCCCTTCCCCTCTCTCTAAAAATAATAAATAAAATCTTTAAAAAATGATTGTGTTGAATACATGATATGACATTTACTATGTAGCTCCAGGGAATTTTGAATTCTTGGTGAGGCTGTACTGGATAGGTAGCTCACACAATATTCACTATTTAAGTGGACTAAATTTCTCACTTAAATCTATTTTCTTAGAATCCTTTCACAATTCTCTTTTTTCTTGTTTCTATGTGAAGTAGACAATTAAACCTAACCTTTCAAATTGAGAAAATAAAAACTGCATTTGAGTAGAGACATTATTTTGCTCAGCTTTTTATGCTATTTAATTTAATTTAACTCTTTACTTTAATCCTCTGCACATTTTTAATGTATTTATGCAATTCCTTAAGATTTTCCCATTGTCCAAAATACTATCTAGATATTTTGTTGGCTATTTTACTAATATCTGTTTAATACCATCTTTACATATTTGTCATGATTTTGTTTAATTCAATTGAGTTTGAATTCTCCTGAGATTGTTTATGTAAAATATTATCACATTTTTATCCTTCCTGATAAGTGGCTTTTTATACTTCCACAACTTATCTATAACGTATATTTTGGTATCAGCCGAAACACTGAAACATTAAATGCATATTATAATCCTGTCTGTGCATTGCTGGGTGTTTTTCTTTGCTTTTTTTTTTTTTTTTTTTTTTTAAAGATGCAGTGTGAGGCAAAATTTGAATATGAAAGAAAAGTGAGAGAAAATAGAATTATTTCATCATTACTCATTTTGTCTAGTCATATCTTTTTATCATATAATTAAAATACTTTGAATCCATACCTAAATTATAAAGAAGTTAAGTTGAAATATAAAGCCACTGGACTTTTCAATTACTTCCACATTTGTTAGGCAAACAATAGGGAGTTTCCATATCCACTGCCTTCCACTCTTTTATATTGTCTGAGGCATGAATGAATCACTTCAATTTGCTATATGATACTTTCTCAAGGAACTTGGAAATTTTCTCAAGGAAATTAGAAAACAGGAGTTTGGCAGCCTCTGAATCAGAACCCAGTTCTCCCTGGGACTTCAAAGGGACCTCCTGTAGCAGAAGTGATTCAAGGGAAGAAGAGGAGGAATGGGGAGGGAGAGCACTTAGGGATCTACTCTCTGTGATCCTTTGAAGCCCAGGGAACCAATTGAGAGATGAATAAAGGGTAGGGGAATCAAGTGCTGAGGAAAGAATTTGCTCATATTGATGCTAGGGTTCATTTTAGGTTAGTGTTGGAGTTAGGAGTAGCAGTTGGGATCAAAGTTAGGTTTGGGTTATGTTTATGGTAAGCATTCTTATTAGGATTAGGGTTATAATTAGATGTTAATGTTAAGGTTAGTGTTAAAATTAGGAATAGAGTTGAGGTAAAGTTAAAATCAGGTTACGGTTAGGTATTAGTTTTAAAAAATAAGATTTCAAAAGACCACTTATTTTTCATTATCTTGACTCTGTATTCCATTTAGAGTCATAGTTTTGAAGATCATCTTGTCCTTACATACCTTTTTGTGAAATTTAATTGTATATAGTTCAGTAAACATTCCAGTTTCATGCCTTTCTATTCTTAGAAATTCTACTTGCTCTGCATGGAACACACTCTGCTTTCCTGATGAATTACCACTGATTGTTTAGGAATGCTCCTGAAACATTATCTATTTTGAAAAGCCATCTCTGATTCCAGAAGACTCAGTGTACATGACTTTGAATCATTATTCTACCTTATATGCATTGCTAATATGTTTTTTCACAGTATATGACTAGTATGACTAGTATTTATGCCTGTTTACCTGGACTGGACTAAAAACTTTTGAAGAAATAATTGACATGTTCTCCACTTTTTATACTCATCTCCAGGTGTCTGCCTTATTGTCTATATATATATATATATATATATATATATATATATATATATAATTATATATAACATATATATATATATCAAGTTACTGTCCATATTGTTGATATTTTCTCTAATTTTAAAGCAGTTTCACAGACATGACAAAAAGAACACAATATCTCAAATTTATTTTTAGTTAAGGAGCATGAAACTCAGAGAATGTTGTTTACAGAAAACACTATCCCAAAGGTAAGCACTCAGAATTCCAGTCTTGAATGAAACTGTGGTCAGTTGTACTTCAAAGTCCAAGCTCATGCAAGGCACCACTGTGTTCATTTCCTGCAGACTGCTACACAGGTTGTAATTTCAAATACTAGAAAGTGGGCAATCAGTGATAGTTGAATTAATGAAGCAATCAATTTAAAAAATTCAGATCACTCTTGGTACTTGAGATCTTCACTACGTACATGGATATACTCTCATAGTCAATAAGAGTGATCCCTGTCTCTAGATATAGTAGACTCTAGAAAACACAGCTACTGCATTTTTTTTCTGGTTCCCCAGAGAACCTTCCTGGAGTTGATGCTACATGAATATGAAGCACAGGGTCCACAAAACATTGAGTATAATTCCATTATGGTCACATAAAGAGATGTGCAGATTACAGGACATGTCTCAAATTGACCAGCTAACAAATGATGAAGAGGGGACCAGTAAAGAGGCAGCTTTGATCAGAATTGGCAATAATCTGAACTTTATGATGTGGCATTATGATATGGAGCCAACAGATGCTTTGTTTACTACTCATTCCCTCTGTTCTTTACCACCAGACCCAGTTTAGCTTTTCATTTTTTAATATTTTTTCTTTATTAAATAGGACCAACTATTGATGACCCATACCCTTCTTTTGCTGCAAATCATTGTGTATCATTGTACATGTTTGGGCTGCATACAACTCTTTGATGCTGAGTATGGGGGAATCAAGGGATAAGATGTCTAGTATAGCATCCCTTAGTTACAAAGTGTGAAATACAGCTTAGATCCATTATAAATATTTCTGTGACCTGGGAGTATGATGATAAGATTTCACAAGAAGAGTATGGGATGAGACTTCCAAGGCAGACTTGGCAATAAAAGTTACATGTGTAGTTTCTCTTGATAGTGTTCTGGCTGCTGGTTATAAGATGTAGGTTGTTGTGAGGATGGGAGGCCACTACAGGGAGGAAAAAGAGTAAACTCTGGAAGGGATCAGAAAGTACTGTGCTGGGAGAAGGTATTTCTGGCATATAAGCCTTGGCTAAAATATCTACATGAGTGGGATCTGAGACCATCATAACCTTGTCTCCAAGATGCTGGTTAGAAACATGACATTACAAAAATCTTTTATGGATCTTTGACCCAGATCTGATATCCATTTCTTTCTCTTTTAACCAGGATCCTCAAATGCTACTGTCACAATACAGAGGATTCTGGTATAATAGCAGTTAGTGCAAGGACATTTTAGTCTCATTAGAGTATGTCTTGATTATGAAACCTAAGCTTCTGTATTTTCAGAACAATGCAGAATACTGATGGAACTCAAAATACAGAAAGAGAATTTTAAGGAGGTTGATTTTGTTGAATTTGAAATGAACTGATTTATAGTTTTGGTAAGTCATAAATCAGAGTCAGATTCAACTTAGTTGCTTATTTCAAAGTTAGTACCTTCAAAAATCATTGGTGTTACTGTAATAAAATTTCACTTTTGTGTTTTTTATTAAAAACACTCTCATTTATTTTAATAATAACCTTTCTACAGATGAAAGTATTGTTGGAGTTGAGGGATAATTTTATTTGACACCTATGACAATTAGAAGACAAAATTCCAAAATGAATGATTACTCTCACTAAGCTAGAAAAACAGCATTGCAAATAACTTCACTGAATTACTTGAAGGTGCAAAAAGAAAACAAAGAAGCAGGGAGAGAGATGGAGAGAGCGAGAAGAGGGAAAGATATCTTTAAGAAGACACAAACAAAATTTATAAAGGTATTAAAGACAGACAATAATATTTCTCCTTAGCTGATCATCAACCTCTATCACACATTGCTTTTTTATATGAAGTTGTTTCCAATAAGGGTATAATTTCTTATGGTTCTATAAAATATAAGTAGGGATTACATCATTTAAAAACATTTTCCCAACCTCAGAGGACCTAGAAAATAGATTAGATAAGGTTTATTACTAGATAAAATTAAAAATAATATGTTAATTAATATGGTTTGCTCTAAAAATGTATCATCCGTATAGAAACCTATGTAACAGGAAATCACTTTAATTCTAATTTGATTGCTTGAGCTGTAATTTGGGTACCATAACATCAAAATGCAACACATGCAAGTACACACATTCACACACATTTGCACCCTCCTATTATTAAAACAATAGAGATTTGTTTTGCATTGTTTTTGCTATTTACTGTACTCCTTCCTTCTTTCTTTTATTTCCAGCTTGTCTTTCCCTTTCCTTTGCTAACAGGCAAAGCTATGTTTGGTCAAATGTGCATCAAAGAAACAACTTTGTGAGCTAGTAAATGCAAGAGGCTAAAAAAGAATTAATTTCAAGTTCTGACTCATCACAAAAATGATGGAATGAATTAAATCCACACTGAATTCCAAAGGCCAGGTAGTAATTTAATTACTACTTTATGACCTCTTCCCTGTATATTTTTGGTAGATGCATATATGACTTTCCTAGGGTTGCTATAACAATTTACCACAATCTGGGTGCCTTAAAATAACAGAAGTTCTTATAAAGCTAGAGGATAAGAGTCTGAAATCAGGGTGTTGTCAGGGTTTTGCTCCCTCAGCCTTTATAAGGCTCTGGGGGAAGATCCTTTCCTACCTCTCTCAGTGCTTCTGCTGGTCCTAGGCTTGTGACTGCATCACTCCAATCTATGCCTTTGTCCTTTCGTCAACTTTTCCTGTCTTTTATTAGAACACTCTTATGGATTTAGGGTCCATGCTTATCCAGGATGATTTAACCTCAATCTTTATCTTAATTACATCTGCAAAGACCCCATTCTAAAACAAGGTCACATTCTGAGGTTCAAAGTATGCACAAATTTTTGAGGGGCACTGTTCAAGCCATTACACTGTGGCGGGAAAGTATCTCTAAAGATGCCCTTTTGCTAGATCTTGTTTACATGAGTGGCATGGTGCCCACTGCTGCTCTGTTGTCTCCAGCCCTTCTCGCCCAGACTTCCTCAGCCATGCTTTTCAGTCAGCAAATGTGAGCCAGTGGCAGTCAGTCACCTGCCAACTTGCAGTTTGAGTATATTTGCCACCCAGGGTCTCTACCTTCAACCTCTCTTTGCTCTGCCCTCCCAGGTATGTGTGCACACTTGAAGTAATGGACTTGTGCCCAGTAGAGTCCTGACTTGTACCATTCCCTCATCTTGCAAAGGAGCAGAGGAGTGAAGCATTTGCCTGAGGTTAGGTTGTGTCTGGTGCACCCTTAGCACCTGAGCCTGGTTGGTGGTGCCACTCAGTGCTGACTCACCCCCTTTGCTTCATCTTCCTCAGTATTGCAAGCTGAGCTCTTTATTATAACATTCTTGTTTTTCCTATTCTTCCTTCTATCCCCTTTCCAAATCTTAATTGACCTCTCACAAAAATTTACCCCACTCATTTCTTATTTTGTCACTATTGTCTTACATGAATTTTATTAGTTATTCTCTAAAGCCATAAGTTTGACATATTTCTAGTTTGTTTCTTTTAATTGCTGAGTAGTATTCCATGGTGTGGATGTATAACAGTTAAACTATTTACCCACCAAAAGGTGTATAAATTGTTTCCAGTTTTAGGTATTTTGAATGAACCTGTCATAAACATTTCTTTTTTGTGTAAACATACATTTTTCCTTCTCTGGAATAAATCCCCAGGACTATAAATTGCTGGGCCCTATGGCTGTTTTATGCTTTATCATCCTTCAGATGTCAATAGAATTGAAGTGATATTCCTCCTTCACACCTAATATTTACTAGTCTTGCTTTTAATTTGAACAATTTTATTTATCTTTTCAGAGTTTCAGATTTCTATTTTTAAAATAAATTTAATTTTAGACTAGTTCTAGATATACAAAAATGCCACAGAGATGGCACAGAGTTCCTGAATATACCTCTCACTCCATTTCTCCTTTTGTGAACATCTTATGTTAGTATTAACCAAACTTTAAATTTTATTTAAATTTCACTGTTTTACCCACTAATGTCTAATTCAGGACTCCTGCCAGGATACCATATTGCATTTAACCATCATATTTCCTTAGCTTTATCTTACCTGTGGCAATTTCTCAGCCTTTTCTTCTTTTTGATGACCTTGACAGTGTTGAGAGACACTGGCCAGTTATTTTACATAATGTGACTCAATCGGTATTTATATGATAATTTCCCCTTATTTACACTGGGGTTTAGGTTTGGGAAAAAGACCATAGGGGAAAAATGTCCTCCTGATCCCATTTTACCTGCCATCAATGTGACTTATTGCTGTCCATGTTGACCTATATCACCCAGCCACGAAAATGTTTGCTGGTTTCTTCAGAGAAATGTCTCTCTACTAGAAAATCAGTCTGCCTTTCTTTCCAAATTTTATTATTTGGCAGCAAGTTATTTAACAAGTACAGGTCACACTCAGTATGGAAGGGGAGGGGAGAAATTAAGCTCTTTCCTCTAAGGGGGTTCACCTGCTTTTTAACCTCCTACTTCCCTCTCAAGTACCAGTATCTAATATAAATAAAGTTCTTTCTTATTCAATACTATAGTAATTTCAAAATTTATCTAACTGCTCACATGGAAATAGTGTTTTCTGCTTTTTGATTGCAAAGGTACATTTCAACTATGTCAGGGTTAAACAGGGTTTACTGGCTGACTTCGGGACCTCTTTGCCATTGATAATTTTCTTTTCTTACAGGAAAAATGCGTTTTAAGACCTAAATGACTCACTAGCATACTTCAGAACACAGTGCACTTAGCTGTTGGAGGCTATTATGAAATACAGAAAGAAAACCCAGGGCTCTCTCTTTTTCCTACATCAAATTGGAACCTGTGTTCCCATCTTTTGAGACACTTTATTTTAGACCTTAAATTTCATCCTGTTTTATTTTCTTTTATTCAGCTTGTGTTCCTATACCAATTTGGGGATTAAATTAATTGAACACTGAAAATTCCTCTAATGATTTTTTTGCTACTTATATTCCTTAGCATTAGTATACTTCTTTTCCAATTACTTCCAAACTCTAAATTCCTTATATTGCTCTAAGTTTTTCTTAATACTTATTGTTTTTGTTGTTGTTGTTTTGTTTTTTTGCATTTCAGAAATATCTGTGTTTTGGAACGTTAGCCTTTTGAAAGCCACTGTTATAGTTCTAATGATTCTTAGAAAGGTGCAGATTACTCATCTGACAAAACCTACTGCAGAATATTTATCAGATGCCTGTTAATATGTCAGACACTGTTAGGCTCTGGGTACAGAGTACATACATTGATATAAGCATATAAGGTTTCCCTATAATTGTCCACTTTGCTACCAGAATGGTCATACTAAAATAAAAACATGAGATTCAAGATGGTTGTAGAGTAGGTGGAAGCTACACTCACCTTCTCCCAGTGCCAAACTGAATTTAAACATAAATTACAGAGCAATTAACCTGAATAACCTACTGAAGGCTAGCTGAACTGAAATATTATAACCAATGATTTACAGAAGAAGCCAAGTAGAGACTGTTAAGAGTGGTGGATATGTGGAAAGGAATAGCCACATTGTGAGGAGACCACTCCTATCTCCAGTGAGAGCTTAGTCCATGCTATTCCCTCAATAAGAGACTCATTTGACCTACCATTCTGGCAGCTTGGGGACCCACCCTGATGAGCTCAGTTCCATGGGGTGGGACCTAAGAGCTGCTCAGAATTGCCACCTTTTGTGCACATCAAAGGCTTTTGCCTGGGAAGGGAAAGTAGTCTTTACCCCTTTCCTATGGGCTTCCTGGCACCACCCCTAATGGCAGACTGCTTAGGTCTGCCTCCCCAAAACCAGTGGCTCTACCCTGCTGAACTTAATTCTGTGGAAAGAAAGGAGTATTATTCAGAGTTGGGAAGTTTGAAGTGTGTCGCCCTTGAAGGGTATTGTCTGGAATTGGGATGAAGTACTTGGCCTCCTCTTACAGGCTGAGATGGCACCACCCTCAATGGGAAGCTCTTTTTGAACTTCCTCCAGAGTGCTGGTGGCTCTGCCTTGCAGAACTTGCTCCTGCAGAGAGAATGGCTGGCTGCCCCCAATCAGAACCTGTGATATGCTCCTTCTGGGGGAGTTAGAGTTGGAGACTCTGGCAGAGGCTGTGTTATGGCTCTAAAGTAGGGGCCACTTCCCCCTTATTGAGTGCCTGACTGCATGGCCCCCAAGTAGGGGTTCCAATATTCCCTTCTTCCTGAAACCAGTCACCTTGGCCTACTGAGCTTGCAACCTGCAGAAGGGTCTAGAACCACTCTGGAGTGCTGCTTTGGAGGAACACTAGGAAACCTCAGGGGAAGATGGAGGAGCAACAAGTAGAGGTGGACCTCAGAGTGCCTCAGACCTTTTATTGATCTGCTCCCAGCTCTAAGATGCAGGAAGTTACCCCTTATACAGAGATTGGCCCCTCCTATGCTCACTGAGGACCAGTAGATGCAGCCACAAACAGTGAATAGTATGGTAACTCCAAAAAGGTAGCCCAAGTCTGGATACACACATCTGGTATTAACCTGTACCTGAACCCTGCCCAAGTTGGGCCAGAAGCAACACAACAAGTGGTGGGCTTCCAACCACACCAGAGCTCAAACTAACTAGCCACTAAAGTGGCACACCCAGACAGGAAGTTCATCAGGCACCAGACCTACTGAAAACAACTCTGCTTAGGGGGACAGCCTCTGCACAGCATCTCAGACACAGTGATCAAGGTTCATCTTTATAATCAATTAACCTGAAAAGTTAACTCTGCCCACAAAATCACCAATGATCTTCTCAAGTATGCGTGGAATATTCAAAAAGGTAGACCACATGTTAGGACAGAAAATAAGTCTTAGTAAATTCAAAAAGACTGAAGTCTTATCAAGCATCTTTTATGATCACAGTGGCATGAAACTAAAAATTAATTACAATTTTTAAAAACTGAAAAATATTCAAACATTTGGGGGCTGATAACATTTTATTAGACAATGAACAGGTTAAAAATAAGATCAAAGGAAAAATCAAAAGTTACCTGGAGACAAATGGAAATAAGCCTACAACAACCCAAAATCCCCTCAGAGGGAAGTTCATAGCATTACAGGCCTACCTCAAGAAGCACATAAAATCTCAAATAAACAATATTACCCTACACCTAAAAGAACAACAGCAAAAAGAACAAAACAAACAAAGCACAGAGCAAGTATAAAGAAGGGAATAAGTAAAATAAAGATTACAGCAGAAATAAATGACATGGAAATATAAAATATAAATGATCAATAAAACCAAGAGCTGGTTCTTTGGAAAAATAAACAAGATTGGCAAACCTTTTAATAGACTTATCAAGGTAATGAGAGAGGACCCAAATAAATAAAATTAAAAATGACAGAAAAGTAGTATCAAATAAGTAGCAAACAAATAAATAATGCGCAGCAAATAAATAAAAAGGATTATAAGAAAATGCTATGAACTGTATGCCAAGAAATTGGACAACCTGGGAAAAATGAATAAATTCCCAGAAACATAATCTTTTGAATAATGAAAAACTGAATCTTATGAAAAACTGAATTAAAAAGAATGAGAAAATCTGAATAGACCAATTATAACTAATGGAATTGAAGCTATTAAAACAACAAGTTTCAGAAAAAACAAGTCATGGACTGGATGGTTTCACAAGCAAATTTTACCAAACATTAGGAGAGGAACTAACAGTTATCCTTCTCAAACCATTCCAAAAAATTCAGGAGGGAAGAATCCCAAATTCTTTTCAAGGCCAGCATTATTTTCATTCTAAAACCAGATAAAGACATTACAAAGGAAGAATATTATAGGCCAATATCACTGATAAACATAGATGCTAAAATCTTCAACAAAATATTAGCAAATGATATCCAGCAATACATTAAAAAGAGTATACAATATGATCAAGGATATATTCTGGGGATGCAAGGTTGGTACAATACTCACAAATCAATAAATATGATATATCATATAAATAAAATGAAAGATAAAAATGCACATGATCATATCAATTGATACAGAAAAAGCAGTTGATAAAAATCAGCACCCACTTCTGACAAAAACTCTCATAAAAGTGGGAATTGAGGGATCATACACATTTCAATATAATAAAGGCCATATATGACAAACTCAACATCATACTCAAAGAACAAAAACTATAAGTGTTTCTCCTAGGTGCATGAACCAGACAGGGATGTTTGCTTCCACCACTCTTTTCTTTATCTTTTTTAATTAAGATTTTATTTATTTATATTTAGAGAGAGGGGAAAGGAAGGAGAAAGAAGAGAAAAGCATCAATGTGTGATTGCCGCTCCCGCTCACCCAACTGGGGACCTGGCCCACAATCCAGGCATGTGCCCTGACTAGTGATTGAACCAGTGACCCTTTGGTTCAATGGCTGATACTTAATCCACTGAGCCACACCAGTCATGCCTGCTTTCACCATTTTTATTCAACATAGTACTGGAAGTCCTAGAGACAGCAATCGGAAAAGAGGAAATAAAAGACATAAAAATTGTAAAGGAGGAAGCAAAGCTGTCATTTACAAATGACATGATATTATATATAAAAAATCCTAAAGAAGCCACCAAAAAGTAACAGATCTAATAAATTAATTTGGCAAACTAGCAGCACACAAAATTAACATTCAGAAATTGGTGGCACTTTTATACACTAATAATGAATTCTCAAAAAGAGAAATTAAGAAAACCATATTATTTACTATTACAATAACAAAAAAATAGGGTACCTAAGAATAAATTTAACCAAGAAGGTAAATAACCTGTATTGGAAAATTATAAGGTACTGAAAAAAGAAATTGAGGAAGATATAAATAAGAGGATAGGAAAATATTAACATCATTAAAACATCCATACTGCCCCAAACAATCTACAGATCCAACACAATCTTTATTAAAATACCAATAGCATATCACACAGATTTAGAACAAATGTTCCAAAAATGTTTATGAAACCACAAAAGACCTAGAATAGCCCCCAGCAATCTTGAGAAAGTAAAACAAAATTGGAGATAATTCACTATCTGATTTCAAACTATCTCACAAGTTCATGGTAATCAAAACAGCATAGTATTACACAAGAACAGACATATAAATCTGTAAAACAGATAGAGAGCACATAAATAACACCACATTTATATGATCAATTAGTCTTTGACAAAGGAGGCAAAAACATACAATGGGGTAAAAGCAGTCTATTCAATAAATGGTGTTGGAAAAATTGGATAGATAACTAGACCACTAACTTTTAGCATATACAAGAATGAACTCAAAATGCACTAAAGACTTAAATGCAAGCCACAAATCCATAAAATTCCTAGAAGAAAACATAGGCACTAAGATCTTGGACACTTCTCATACTAACATTTTTACCAATACATCTCCTTGGTCAAAGGAAGCAAAGAAAAACACAAACAAATGGGACTACATCAAACTAAAAAGCTCTTGCACAACAAAAGAAACCATCAACAAAATAAAGTGGGAATCCACTGAATGAGAATACATACTTTGCAGTGATATACCTGATAAGGAGTTAATTTTCAAATATAGAGTCTGTCCTGAAAAAGCCCAACCATTGTTAATATAATGAGAATAGTTTGTGTGACATTGATGTAACCTGGCAGCCAAGGAGAGTGGACTGGAATTCACATGTGTGAACAGTGAGGACTTCATTGTATTAGTCAGTGGGGATGGTAGGTGCTGTTGAGTGAACATGTGTACTGTGTGGCCACTGCATTCAAAATGACTGAGCAAGTAACATAAAGAATATTCATAAAAGTTTATGCTAAGCTTGAACATATCTTTGTGGAAACTTATTTGGATGATTTACAAGGCTGCAGCTATGGGCAACTGCTGTTGGATGCTTTATCAGGACAATGTGCCCACTCATGCATCACATCTCATATAGAGTTTTTTTGTGAAACATCAAGTGACCCTGGTGATTCAGTCCTGCTACAGTCCAGATTTGGAGCCCTGAGACTTCTGGCTTTTCCCAAAAACTAAAATTACCTTTGAAAGGGAAGAGATTTCAGAACTTTGATCAGACTCGAAAACACAATGGGGCAGCGGATGGCGACCTGAAAACTGTGTGAGGTCCCAAGGTGCCTACTTTGAAGGGGACTGAGGTGTCATTGTCTTCATCCACTGTTTCTTGTATTTTGCATCTTCTTCAATAAATATATCTATTCTTCATGTTACATGGCTAGATGCCTTCTGGACAGACTTTGTATATAAATAACTATATATCCCAGCACCAAGAAGAAAAACAACCCAGTTAAGAAGTAGGCAAAGGCTCTTGCTTGTGGCTCAGTTGCTTGGAATATTGTCCTGTATAACAGAAGGTTGTAGGTTCAATTCCCAGTCAGGGAACATACCTAATTTGTGGGTTTGATCCTTGGTCATGGTGCATATGGGAGGCAATTTTTTTATGATCCTCTCTCTCTCTCTCTCTTCCTCTTCCTCTCGCCCCTCTATCTATCTCTTCTCTCTCCCCCTCTGCCTTTCTAACTCTCTAAAATTAATAAACATATCTTTTGGTAAAAGTTTTTTAAAATGGCAAAAGACCTGAAGAGACACTTCTCCAAAGAGAACATGCAGATAGCCAACAGACATGAAAAAATGCTCAGCATCACTAATCATCAGAGAGATACAAATAAAACCACAGTGAGATATCACCTAATGCATGTCAGGATGGCTATCATAAATAAATCAACAACAAGTCTTGGTGAGGATGTGGAGAAAAGGAAACCATCATAGACTGGGGCAGCCACTGTGGAAAACAGTATGGAGTTTCCTCAAAAAATTAAAAATGGAACTTCCTTTTGACCTGGTGATTCCACCTCTGGGACTATAACTTAAGAGACCTGAAACTCTGCTTTGAAAGAATATATGCACCCTTATGCTCATTACAGTGTTATTTAGATATGGGGATAAAAACAGCTGTGGTCCATTTACACAAAAGCCTACTGCCTGGCTGAAAAAAGGGAAGTCTTACCTTTTTTGACAAAATAAATAAACCTGGAGAATATTATGCCAAATGATATAAATCAGTCAGAGAAAGATAAATAGTGTATGATATCATAGAATCTAATGAACAAACTACACTGACGAATAAAATAGAAGCAGAGGCATGGCCACATTGAACAGATTGACAACTGTCAGAGGGGAGGAGGTTGGGGTGTTGGATGAAAGAAAGTGAAGGACTTAAGAGAAAACAACAATGTAGTGATAGCCAGAGAAACAGGGATAGGTGGAGGGGTGGGAAAGAGGGGTTGATGGGGAGGAAAGAGACTAAGCTTTGGGTTATCTGTGCACTTCACAGCATGCAGATGATGTTTTGTTGAGTTATACACTGAAACATGTATGGTTTCATGAACCAATGTCACCCCCAATAAAGTTGATAAAATAAAAACAAAGATGTAAATGAACCAAAATAAAAAATAGTTGTGTCACTCTTTCAATGCTTTAAGATTCCCTACATTTTGGGAACAATATTAATCCTTTTAATTTATTCCACAATAATTTTGATTTGCACCTTTCAAAGTCTCAAAGTCTTGTTTGACTTTTTAAAATAAAGATTTTATTTATTTTTAGAGAGAGGGAAAGGGAGGGAGTTGAAAGGAAGAGTAATATCAATGTGAGAGAGATACATTGATTGATTGCCTTTCACACACCCCCTGCCAGATCCTGGCCTACAAACTACATTGTGCCTGACTGAAATCTAATCAGACACCTTTCTGTTTGCGAAATGGTGCTAAACTCACTGAGCCACACCAGCCAGGACTTAACTTTTTTTTTTTTTTTTTTAAGATTTTATTTTATTATTTTTAGAGAGAAAAATAGGGAGGGTGGCAAAGAGGGAGAGAGACATCAATGTATGGCTGTCTTTCTCCTGCCTCCAGCTACAGACCTGGCTGGAGACGTGACTTGCAACCTGGTTATGTGCCCTGGCTGGAAATTGATTAATTAATTTATTTTTCTTTCTTTTTTTTTTTTTTTTCTTGTGATAAGATATCTGTCTGGGTTCTTTCACAAACAGGTCATAAGGTCTTAATACAGCAACTTTTTTGAAAAACATGGTACAATATAATTTTATCTTCTCTTAGATCTAAACTTTTAACTTCATATCTTTTACATTAAAAAGCTATGTTTTATTCCAGTATTTTAAATGGAAGCTTGAAGAATGGATGGCAATTAGTTACAAAAATGGGTCTTGGGGTGAAGCAAGGGAGAGTGAGTCCAGATGTCTGTAGAAGGGAGGAAGTTTCCTCAAATCTTGCATTGTGCAGTGAAGGGTATCCTGGCACATAACAGTCACTGGCCAATAAACAAAAGCAAAGATCTTCAACATAATGGGTTCCTGCCAACTCTGAGAAAAGTTTCAGTTCTATACTAATTTCGAATGTCTGGAGCCTTATAAAATTATCAGGATTACAGTTGATACTTTAAGTAAAAAATATGACATTTGGTAGCTTTCTGGATTAATTTAAGAGAAAGGTCTGAGACATATGCACTGGTTATTTACAAGGTAGCTGTCTTTGTAGCACTGTTACTTTGATAATATGAGGTTACTTTGTAAAAATATTTTTAAGAGGAGTTTTATTAGTGAACAAAAATATAACAAAGGAGTATAAATATGGATAACCACACTGACTTAGACTATAGACTAGGAAGACACAAAGATTCAGTCCAGAACACACCACAAGTGGAATCCTTAATCCTTTATTTCACCTCCATCTTTTCAGGGTCAATAAACTGAGTTAAAATATTTAATAGACTCTTTCGTACACCCTACTTCTTCCGAGTCCATCTATTCCATCTCTAAACTTGGACTGTAAAAAAACAAAAACAAAAACAAAAAACCTTAGAGGGACCCTAGCAAACTCTGCTTTCCATCCTGCAAAATCAAGTGACATGAACTTTTTGGTATATGTTAACATTCGTGCATGTTAGGATGCTGCTTCTGTGTTGCAGTATTGCAGCCTATTCGATAAGCTCAGAGACTAGTTGGAAGTGTATGAGCTCTCTGCAGAATGGGGAAGTTACTCTTTTCTCTGGTGTTAGCCACAGACTTGAGTAAGAACCTTAGATAAACAGCCAAAAAGAGTCAGGCCTCTTTCTCTTGACTCAGATGCAGAGACTAAGTGTATATGTAAGGTGAAGAGAGAGTCTCTTCTCAGAATGAAGATGACTAAATTGGAGATTAAGGATCACATGAAGAAAGATTTGAAGTGAAGATTAAAGAAAATGAAACAAGCCCTGGGGATATATGGAGAAGAGCATCTCGGAATGAAAGAACGCATGCAAAGACCCTGAACAGCAGCCTTTCTTGTATGTTTAAGAAACCATTAGAGACAATTGTCTCCAGAGCAGAAGGAAGGAGAGGGTGAATGGTAGGAAATAGGATTAGAGAGAAACTGGCTGCCTGGGAGTCAGATTATATAAAGCCTCTCATGACAAAATGATAACTTTCATCCTTATGCATTGCAAGAAGAGCAGATGTTAGATAATTGAGTCAGGACTGGCTTTGTGAATGTGTGACCTGTTGAGGTGCACAGGCTCCATGCTTCCTTAGAACTAACTCAAGCTTTAATATGATGCAGTTGCTATCTTTTTAATCTTTTAATTTGTGTTTTGTAAGTGAAGTCCCATGGGACAATGCAGAATGTGCCAAGGACTTGGACTTCAGCTCACAACTGGTCCTCCCTTCTACCTCCCTGCCCACCTAGCATGGATTCTCTGCTGTCCATTCACCTTCCCCTTGTGCTCTAGCCCAACCTGGCCTCCCTTTCCATATCTCACACCTGTTTCATTTTCACTGTTTTTCTCCACCCCCAGTGGGGAACTAATCACAGACATGGGGAGTGTTGTGGTTATGTATGAGTCCCATGGCATTTCAGTGTGAGGCAATGTGGGGTCTTCCATTCTTTGGAATGATAACATCAGGGGTATTCAGTAGGGACTTCTTACTCCCAAGATGCAGCTACTGAGTGTGTCTCAGTGGGGAGACCACAATCTATTAGGGGTTGCTCATCCACTATGGGTTGGGGCAGAAGTTCATGGAAAGAGAGATTGACTTCCTTGCTCCTAGTAAAGGTCCTGCATTATCTTGCACCAGGCCCATAAATTATGTAGCTAGACTTGATGTGAGTAGATAGATAGCATGATCTGTCTCACTTTTCTGAAGGATAACCTTGATGACTGTGTTGACAATAGGAGACCAAGAGTGAAAGCAAGAAGATCAACAAAGAAACAAGATTCCTAGTGGAAGATATTTTGAATTAAATCAGAGTGGTATCACAGAAAATAGTTCAAAATGGTAAAAACAGACAAACAAACATATTTCTAAGGTAGAACCAAAGGTATTTTCTGGCAGGTTAGGCGTGGGGTCTAAGAGAAAATATTGGTCAAGGATAACTCCATCTTTTTTATGAATTGAGAAACTAAAAGAACAGAGTTGTTTTTAACTGAAAATAAGAAAGGAAGAGCAGATTTGGAGTGGATGGGGAGAAGACCTGAAGTTCAATTTCAGACTATTTAAATTTGAGATGTCTATTAGACCTCCTAGTAGAGATGTTGAGAAAGTAGTTAGGTTTACTCTGGGGACATATTCAACCTGGAGAAATGAATATGAGGCCTATAAGTGGCATTTTAAAACATGACTTCATGAAATTATTGAGGGAGCAAGAATACATTGAAAAAGATTTGAGAACTGAGCCTAGTTAAAAATAGGGAATTTGAAGAAGAATTAGCAAAGTACCCAGAATTAGCAAAGTACCCAGAATTAGCAAAGAAATAGGCTTTGAGACAGGGACAGAACCAAGAGCGAGTGGTATACTGAAAACTAAGTGAAAAACATGTTTCAATGAGCAGAGAGGGATTGGCTAGGTAAAATATTCCTAAACCCTTTACGGTTTAAATAAGATGAGAATGGTGATGTTTAGTAAAGTGGAGATAGATGGCTGCAGACTTGGTAAGAGCAGTTTCAGTGGAGTGTAGTTGGTTCATTTGAGTGTGTTCAAGAGAATTGAAGAAATCCAGATTAGGCAACTCTGGAGTAAAGTGCTCTGGAGGAATGCATGGTGGCTAGAAAGGGAATTGGAAGGAGAAAACTTTTGTTTTGCTTTGTTTTGGTTTTTAACTAGTGGATAAATAGGAACATGTTTTCATGCAGATTGAGATAATCCAGCAACAAGGGAAAATTGATGATAGTGATTGTGGCAATTAGTGTTGAATTGTGCTCTTCAGCAATAAGAAGGAATGAGACCTAGTGGACAGAGTATCCTTGAAGCAGGAGGCTGAGTATGTGCATACAAATGCTGGTGGGCAGAAGGTGCTGAGAGCTTCATTTTTCTCAATGAAATGGGAAGCAGTCATTAGCTAAGAGTAAGGATGGGGAAGGAATTGTTTAAAGTTTGAAAATAGACAATAAGAAATAAAATAACAAACTAGAAAGACATGGGGTGATTGCTGAGCAGCTCTAGGCTCCTTTCGGGATTGTGGTTATGGATCTAAAAGGAGCATGGTCAGCAGCCCTTGCCCTTTCTCCAGCCACAGACCCAAATTGGTGAAGAGTAGAGATTATGCAGGATTGGTGTTTTGTCGAGTAAGAGGGAATTCAGAAATGAAGATGCATCTGGGGGAGTGCTAACAGTGGTTGACCATGGCATTTAAACTGTGTAAGGAGAAAGGTGAGGGCAAGGAAGGATTAAGGGACATAAAGATGAGGTAGGACTAAATCCAAGGGTACTTGAGGGAGTGAGCTAATCGTTTAAAACAGATTAATCAGAGAGTGGGATGCTGGTAATTGAGATTGTGAAGCTATTGAGTAACAATGTGGTTTAGGTTATGGAATGATCTAATGAAAGATAAGATCTTTGGGACATAATGAAAGATAAGATTACTGAAGGAGAGATTACAGTAATGGTAGGCTAGGAATCTGTAGAAAAAACAATTGATTCTGCTGCGGTGGGGGGTCAAGGATTGTATTTTGAGGAACTCTCACTTTAGGGAGAGTGGGCTAGCTAAACATACAGTTTTAGAGCTAAATCAGGAAACAGGAGGGGGTGGAAGAAACATGAAGAATATTAACAGATGTTGTTTATTGAATGTTTAAGTGTGTGGGACATGATGTCAAACAATACATGCCTCATTTTATTTATTCCTGGCAACATCAGGTGCTAAAGATGGTTATTATTTCTATTTTACAAGTTATAAACCTGAGAGATGGGAAGGTTAAATCACATGTCCAAGGACACCTTTGGCTATGTCTGAACTCTGAGCCCTTAACCATAATGTCAGGTATAGTGATTGTGATAGAACAGGTGATATTAAAATCTATAACCTGAGATGTGAGTAATAGATTTATGGGATTAGAGACTCTTGGGGAGAATATTGTACACAAAGCTCAATAATATATATCATATCACTTCATCCTCATAATAATCCTGTGTATTAGGCAATTTGCCCAGATCATAGTGGGAGCAGTAAGAAGCAGTCTGGATGTGAATGTTCCTCCTCTAACCTCCCACTTTTCTACTCTTTCCACTAACTTCCAGGGATGGTTCAGACAAATTCTTTAAAAAGTCCAATCTGTTTTGAATAAATGTTAATAAGGGAACCATTACTAGTTATTTCTTTGTTAGCGTTTCATAATTCCTATGTTTCCATGGGACCATTAGTACAGAATATAGCATTCTTACTCTTGTAGAATGTTCTTTCTAGAAATTCATGGACTCATTCAACTATAATTTATTGAGCAAATAGTCAGTGCAGGCACTGTACTAGGTACAGAAAATATGATTGAATAAGAAACATCCCTGCCCTAAGGGAATTTTCAGTCAGCTCAGGCCTTCAGAACCTCAAGTACTCTGCAAAATGTTTTCACACCTGGTTGCAACTGAAGGCACTGGATTTGACCTATGAAAGACTCTATCCCTTAGGACCCAGTTGCCTAAGAGATCATTTCTCTCCCTGTTGGCTTGGCACAAAATAAGATCAGCTGTAGTGCCTTGGAGATGGAATCTTAAATTTAGACTTTGGGGAAATAGAGCCAGGATGTTTTCCCCCAAAGGATGTTCCTAGTCCAAAAGGGTCCAATTTTAAATCTAGATTTAAAAATAGAATTTTTTGCCTGGCTGAATGGTACTGCATTGATTCATTCACCACTTGACCATGTGTTTTTCTAGAAATACTGGATTTGTACATGCCATGAAATGTTTATAAGTTCTGGAGCCCAACCCCCTCCCACCAGACTGTCAGGCAAAGGCCAGGTAAAGCAGTGCCCAGACTAAGAATAGAGAATGGAAGCATCCGGGAGTTGGGGCAAGTCACACTTTGTCCAGGTTGGTGCTAAAACAATGGATTTTCTCTAGCACAAAATGTCTGGGGTGGCTATTTCTATAGGCAAAGAAATTCATGAACTTCTGCTTCAAAATGCTACTAATTAAGAAGGGCACATAAACAGTAGGGAAGGGGGAGGGTGTTGTTTTTCCTCCAGTTTTAGAAGACTGCCAACTAACTGGTGCTCTTAGTGGTAGGTAACAAGAGTTGCCTCACTTCCCTCTGGTCTTAAATTATGTGAGTCGCAGTATAAATTAAGAATTGCCCTCCCTTACACTCACATTTCAACAGTTAAGTGAGACTAATGAAAACCTGTTTTCTTATTAAAGAGATAAGAATCTTACACGTATTGGGTATTTAATAATGTTTTCAAGCAGCAAAATATCTTATAGTCTCTTTAAATCTAATTTGGTGAGCCACTCTGATCACAGATTAAATTTATTCGAGTCATTTCGGGAGTTGTGGGACCACACATGAAGTCTGCAACTTACGTCGCTTTAAGAGAAGGTAATTCTTGTTTTGGAATGGGGAGCCGGCATCAGCTTCCTGACTCTGCCACATTCTGGGTCAGCAGGCAGATACTTTCTCACGGCTGCGGGTCCCGCCCTGACACCTAGCTGTGGGCTCTTAGCTGCTGTTCAGCGTGCTGTGCTGCTTCCCACCTGCGGGAGGTGGGGCCAAGGACCGCCGCCAGGCCCGCCTGCCCACTTCTCCTCCAGGCGGAGCTGCTTCCAGACCGCGAAGGGCGAAAGTGTAAAGTACTGGCCCGTGGGGCTGGGCTGCGGAGGGCGCCGGAGCTGCCCTCTCACCTCCCCGATCCAGGGCGTTCGGCCTACCCAGGAAACCCGGAGGAATTCTGTGGTCTGCTCCTACCCACGAAGTGCGGGGTCCTGGCACCAGGCTCCTGGCTGACCATCCCGCCATCCGCAGATGGCGCGGACCGAGCCTACGCGCGCCTATCTGAGCCTTTTGTGGGCCCCGCACACCTTCTTCTTCCCCAGCTCCCCATGGCTGGGCACACCCACTGCCTCTGCCTGCAGTCGGGGCCCTGGCGTAGGAGTTAAAACCAGTCTCCCAACCCTCGCTGGCCCCAGCTGCACTCCCGCCCTTCTCAGGTACCGGCAGAATAAAACAATACAAAGAGTCCTACGCCTTCCTAGCCCACGCCACCGGCACACCAGCTGGTGCCCACTCTTCAACCTTTGAGAGGGCTGGACGCCCGGACCCCTCCTCTCCGCGCCCTCCCGCCCCTCCCCGCATGGTCAGTCAAATTCACCCACTGTTCTCCCAAATCCCGCGAGCTGGGAAGCTCGACAGTCTGTTTCCCCTGCAACCCCTCGGCCGCTCCTCCCGGCCCCCAAGACAGCAAAACACCCCACCCTCACCCAGCGGCGCATCGCGGTCCCAGCCCCTCCTCCGGGGCCCTCCTCTTCCCTCGCCCCTCCCGAGGCGGAGTGGGAGCGGCAGCAGCTGGAAGAGAAGGGATGAGGTCATCCTCTCCCTTGGAGTCAGCTGGTGGCGAAGAGGAAGCGGGAGGAGGGAGCGCTCGCGAGGGGAGGAGAGGAATGTGCAGGTCCGAGGAGCGCCGGGGCGGCAGCTGCTGCTCCTGCTGCTGGCAGCGCCGGCGACTCGGGCGGCAGTCGCGGAGCTGGAACGGAGAGGAGCGCGGGCGGCGGGTAGGGGCGCGCGCGGGGCGCCACGAGAAGCTTGGCTTCGCGCAGGCAGCCAGGCGGCGCTCCTGCCGGCCCCAGGCGCGCTACTAGCCCGGCCCAGCGCTCACCCCGGCGGGCGGCGGCGGGCGGCGGGCGAGCCGGCGCAGGAGCAGGAGGTGGGGAAGCCGCGCCGCCAGGGAGGGAAGCCGAGGCGAAGCGAGGAGGTGGCGGGAGGAGGAGACAGCGGGAAAAGGTGTCAGATAAAGGAGGGCTCTCCTCCGGTTCGGAGGCATCATGGCCGCTAAGTCAGACGGGAGGCTGAAAATGAAGAAGAGCAGCGACGTGGCGTTCACCCCGCTGCAGAACTCGGACCATTCGGGCTCCGTGCAGGGATTGGCTCCCGGCTTGCCGTCGGGGTCGGGAGCCGAGGACGAGGAGGCGGCTGGGGGCGGCTGCTGCCCAGACGGCAGCGGTTGTTCGCACTGCTGCTGCTGCTGTGCCGGGAGCAGTGGCTCGGGCGGCGGCTCGGGGGTCTCCGGCGGCTCGGGCGGCGGCGTTGGTGGCCCCGGCGGCGGGGCGGGCTCAGCAGCGCTGTGCCTGCGCCTGGGCAGGGAACAACGGCGCTACTCTCTGTGGGATTGCCTCTGGATCCTGGCCGCCGTGGCTGTGTACTTCGCGGACGTGGGCACGGACATCTGGCTCGCCGTGGACTACTACTTGCGCGGCCAGCGCTGGTGGTTTGGACTCACGCTCTTCTTCGTGGTGCTTGGCTCGCTGTCGGTGCAAGTATTCAGCTTCCGCTGGTTTGTGCACGATTTCAGCACCGAGGACAGCGCCACAGCCGCTGCTGCCTCCAGCTGTCAGCAGCCTGGAGCAGAGTGCAAGACCATGGTTAGCAGTGGGTCTGCAGCCGCAGAAGGCGAGGTTCGTCCTTCCACGCCGCAAAGGCAAGCATCCAATGCCAGCAAGAGCAACATCACCGCTCCCAACAGTGGCAGCAACAGCAAACACAGGTCTGCCTCCTGCTCCTTCTGCATCTGGCTCCTGCAGTCACTCATCCACATCTTGCAGCTCGGGCAAATTTGGAGGTACCGTATCAAGGGTGGAGGAAGAGGGAGATGTGCTGCCACTACTACATCCCCACTGCTTTGCTTTTGCACGAAAATCGTTTAGGGTTTCTGTGGTAGTAACCCTAGTCACACTCTTTTAGCTTTTCTTTTTTTTTTAACTGGGTTTTGCCTTACTAAAATTTGCGATCTCAACCTAGGATGGGAGGGAAGTGAGAAACTAGAATAGGAAGGGAAAGACATCCAAGTGGTCATGATCACCTCATCCCTCCGTCTTTCCACTCTGCTTTACAAGCATCTCTATATGCTACAACACTTTCCCCTCCCATTTTTAGTGATATTGTTTCAGTGAGGAAGAGAGGGTTCCTATCACATATTCCAGAGTTCCTTTTTTTTTTTTTTTTTAATGTTGAATTTGAAATGTGTTTTGCAATTTGGATGACTTATTTTGTTCCCTGAGAAAAGCTGCTAATTCTAGTTAGATGTGCATTATTGCTGCTGAAAAGTACCCACATTTTCATATCCCTGCTAGAAGTACTGTGTGCTAAATAAAGAGCTTAGTAGGGCCACAACTTGTCTTTTTTTGAAAGTATCCATATTTCTGTTTATATCTCAAAAAAAAAAAAAAAACAAGTAAGTACATTTTATAGGACCCAGACTTATTTTTCTGATGCACTTTCTGATTGTCTTGGAATATCCCCCATACATAATTTCTCATATGGCTAAGGTCCCTTGGAAAGGGAATGGTGCATGTTGTAAACTTTAATCATACTTGGCATCTTCATTGACTGCTTTGCTACTGGTCATCTTCTCTATGAAGTCACTTTACACAGATATTCCTTCCACTTTCAAAGTGGAATACAAAGATAAACTTCTGGGGCAGAAGGAACCATCATTTGAGCAGTCATTGTCTGAATCAAGGAATATAATGAAACAGAATACTCAGGAATGTGTTTCTAAAACTTTTATATGTTTTAAAAAGCCTTTGAAGCAGTTTTTTACATCTACAAAAATTATTTGTATTAAAGGATTTAGATGCTAATGTCCCAAAGCTATTTGGTTAAAAATGAATTAGGTATATAGTGTAAGTAAAATGAGGAAACTTCCTAGTAAGCACAATGGTATGCCAGGGTCCTTTTCAATTTCACTTGTAGTTATTTTGTGAAAAGTGATAAGATAACTTATGATCATAGTCATTAACTATGCTGAGGTAGAAATAACACAGAGAATTTGTAAAACAACTTTTTGTTTGTGGTGAACAATAGTGTTTTTATCGAAAAGAGGAAGTTCAGTGATTATTTTGCAACTTTTCTTGGAACCATTGCTTTGTAAGTGGGGTAAGCATTGCCATAGACAGTGACCTTTCAGAGTGTAAAACTTTCATTTTTAAGCAAATACTTTCCGAAAAATGGTATATAATATTCAGTCAGACAAATTGATCTTGGAAACTTCATATCTTGGTCTCAAAGAACTTTAGTAAAATGTCAGTTAAATGTGATAGCTGTATTTTGTATGGTTGGCTATTGTGAAGACATACAGCTTAATGTTCTTTTTGATGAAAAACTAAAATGCTTGATTTAATTACTGAAATTGTTTAGTACTTAGGATGCATATGATTAGCAATTTTAATCTGATGATGTGATAAGTGAAACAACATTGCATTTGGTAACTTTTGAAAAGTTTATATGGTTTTGGAAATCACTTTCAATCATTTTTAAAATTCTAGATTTATGAATATAATGCAAATCCTTTACAATACTATTAACTGAAGAACTATTCATGTTTCCTGTAGATTGACACTTTAGAAACCTGCTATCAAATTATGTGAACTGAGGAAGTTGTTTTAATTATAGTTATATTTACTAGGCCTTCTAAATCAAACATTTTCCCAATTAAAAATGATGTTTATTATCTCAAGACATAAAATGTGGAAAGTAAAAAAAAAAAAGGAAAGATCCTAAATACATCTCAGTGAGACCACAGACACTGGGTCAGCTGGCCACACAGAAAAGCTATCCAGTGGGGAGGAGGGATGAAAGGCTTAAGGTTGAAGGCAGAAGGAAAACCGCAGGTGGTCAGGTTCAGTCAAATGTATGAACTGACCCAGTCCTTAGGGAAACATGGTCACACATGTCTTCATTTCGTTAAGCATTTCTACAATGTTTTCCTTAGAGGCTTTAAAGTTGGGAAGAAGTATTGTGGAAATACTTTTAAATATTTGTTTACATTTCAGAACAATATACAGTATTTAATATGTAAACCTAAATTATTTTATCCACTTGTTCTTGGATTCTGGTTAAGATGTTTGGGGGATGGTTGGGTAACTTGGTGGGAGCATGGTCTGAGATTCAGCCCCATTGTCTTAACAAAAACAATAACAACAACAACAACAAAACTTTAGCCTCATATTGGAAATTGAAATGGAACCATAAATTTCATGGAACTTAACACTCAGATGCATCCTAAATTGTTTCAACTTCTCCCAAGTGTAGAATATTTGAATGGAGATTTGGGGAGGAGATGCATGTTTATGAGTAAAGTGGTAAAATGCAGTTAATTTCAGATTATTGTTGTAGATCACTATGATTTCTTAAATTAAGAACATCTCTCTGACTTTTCAAACTTTTCAATGAATTGCACACAAGTGTTGCAGAAATACAAAGGTACTGAATGGTGAATGTTTCAAAGCTCAAAGGTCATTATTCATGTTTTAACATGCTACTTTTTAAGATCAATAGAATAGATTTTATTCAAGTTGGTTAGTGTTTATTGTATATCCATGAAATTCCAGTTATTGTAGGTAAGAGCCAGATTCTAAAAGCTTTCTATAGATAAAATGCTTTGAAATAACATCAAAGTGTTCGTTCAGAAATATATATTTTAAATATTTTGGACAGATTTGCATGTATTTATATATTTATTACAAATGCAATGGCTGAAAGCAATGATATGTATTCATTTAAATTAAAATTTACTGATGAGGAACTAATGGCACCTTATAAAGTCACTGGAGTTGATGCTAGGAAAGAGTTGTTAGAAATCATGAAGTGAACTTTTGCTACCATGTGAAAAGAGCAATTATGCTTTTAAAGGAGCTCTGCCTGTGAATGAATGAGAAAGTATTTTTCATTTTTGTTCATTTCACATGATTCCAGAAGTTATTAAGAGTGTAGTTAGCCAGTGGGAATCACAAATGCTTGATTAGAACAGTCTTTAGTCTTTCTACCCATGATCAATTATATTTAGATGTGTTCTTCCTTCAGATTTTATGACTTATTCTTAAAATTCTACCTGAATTTCTCCTGTGTGTATTAACTTTTTAAAGCAAATAACATTGCAAATAATGAATATTAATTCATTATTTGGTAAAGTGAGTAAATATTAACAATTTTTACTAGTTTGATTTTTATTTCTGAATATCTATTGTGAGAGTCATATGGTTGGAAAAAAAAAGCTTTTTCTGATATTCTCATGCTTGATATTTCACAAGCTATTAGCATGTGTTCCATGTTCAAATCTATTTGGAAACAGGTTAAACTGAGTTAAGCAGACGTCTCTACAGCAGGACTTCTAGGAGCCTCTAATAAGCGAATGTGCGGTTGTCAATCACTTGTACTTGATGAGGCACACAAAGCACTTTGGGAAACATTGTTCTAAGCCTACCTTAAACATGGCCACAAAGAATTATAATACAATTTTTATATGGCACTTAAAACTCTACAAATTTTTTTTTTATATTTTGTTCTTTATAAAGTTTTACAATAACTTAAGAGGAAATCATTAGTCTCTCTCTATATCAGAAACTGGTTTAGAGAGATTAAGCAGCTGGCACAAGATCACGCAACTAGCATGTGACATAGCTCGCCTGTCTTGCCCTAAAGTGTACGTTTCTTTCTAGCTCAATCAGCTACCTTCAAATGCTAACTTGGATAGTAAGGACAATAATGTATAAAAGTGACCATTTGCCTTTACTAAGGATGGCAAAGTGGGAAAGGGAGCTGCAGTTTGGACAAGTTAGATGGTCTTTCTAACAGCACACCAATACTTAAATGACAGAACAGACTTGAGCTCAGATTGCCCAACTCTAAATCCAGTGCTCTTATGATACCATTTGGACATACTGAGGTTGTTATATTAAATCTCAGCTGAGTAACATGATCTTGTAGTAGCATTAATGATTAAATGGTATAATGTACATGAAGAATCAGAGAGTGCTTTGTAAATGATGAAAAGGTTCAAGAGGTAAGGAATGGGTAGTAAAATTCAGAACATATAGTAAATTACTTCTTTGACTGAGTTTATTGAATGGCAATTTTCTATATGTTTTTGTTCCCTCTACTGTATATTAATTAGTTTATTCAATCATCACATGTTAAGCACCAAGTCCATGCAAGATACTGTGCTAGTTACTAATTATTCCTAGATGAAAAAAATATATACATCTTATTTCAAGGAATCTACTGTCTAATGAGGACAATAAAAAAGTAAACAAAGGATTTCAGTACCAAAAAATAAGCACCATGATAGAAACAGGAAACTCAAACCACTTTAGTGGTTCAGGTGAGACTGTAGAGCAGTGGATGTATGAGCAAACGTTTGAATAATGAGGAAATCTGCTATCTGAATAAAGAGGGGCACTGGCTACGAAGCCTTATGTGTGAGTATTGTGAAGGCAGAGGCACAGGAAAGAATAAGGCAGGTTAAGTGTGTGTTTTGAATTGAGTGAGCAGGAGATAAGAGTTTAGATACCCTGGGAGAATCAGTTGGGCTGGATAATGAAAGGATTTTAGATTTTATTCTGAAGGCATTGATGAACCATTCAATTGAAGAATTATAAGCAGAAGGATTGTTATAAAGTGTTAAGACATTTTACTCAAAGGAACGGTGAGAAGTTGAGAATTTCAGAGGATATGCCATCGATTCTTTTCCAATTCAGTCATATTTCTTTAATTCATGAAAATGTATTGATTTTAAAGGGATTGAGTTTAGAAGTATTTGGGGCATATAATAGGCCCAACTTGAGGGAAAAGCTTTTTTCCCTCTAGAAAAATAGATTAGTTCAATTTTTTAATTGTTTTTATGCTAAGCTAAATTCTTGGCAAATCAATTCTTAGCAACTCTTTATTTTGTGCTATATTTTTAAAGACGTTTTAAAGATACTGTTGTCTTTGCATTATTGAAATTTAGGTTTCCTGGTCTTTAGAAATTTATTCCTTTTATTTTTTGTACCACTTTTCAATTTTCAGAGGGCTTCCATATCATTTTACTTATTTGATCCTCAGAATAATCTTTGAGGTAGTACTTTTATTTTGCACATGTGAAAACTGACACAGAGAATTTTAAATACTTTCCTCTTTTTTGTCACATAATTCTGCTCAGATGCTAAGCTAGAATTCAATATTGTTGTGGGAGGGGAAAAGCAAAATGAAATATGGTTGATGATACTAAAAATGATTAGGTAAAAGAGGAGCCTAAAAATTGAGAACTTTCTAGAAAGTACAGAAAGGTTGTAGTGTGAGAAAGACAATGGTCTTTTATGGAGGCTCTGGAACATAGTACATGGGACCTACAGGAAGGTACTTTAAATTAATATAAGGATGAATATTTTAAGACGTCAAAGGAATCCCACGGTCAATTAAGATTCTTTAGAAACAGTGAGTTCCCTGTCACTGAAGTGTCTAAGTATCTTTTAGAAAATAGTAGGCAGAGTTGCAGAAGAAGAAACTTTACCATCATACAGGGGGTGGAACAAGATCATATTCCAGTCCTGAGATTGTGACAGTTTCCATGATTATGTGCTACTCCAAATGTAGTGGACTAACCTTTGCTTTTTGGGGATGAACAAGTAGCAGTTTGCTTGAAATACTGGAGTTGTGTCATTTTGAAATCTATTCATTGGTTTATGAACCCAGGATCTTCAGTGGAGCATCAAAAATCTGTGCAATATCCTGGAGTGCTTGGCTTGGTATTTAAATCTCTGACTTAGTTTAGCTAAGATATAAATCTACATGCGATCAGACAGTCCTCTGAGAATTGACTTGTGTTTCTGTATAAGCTGGAATAATTTATGTATAAATCTATAGGATATATTTGAATATCTTAGCAATAGTAAGTACAAAGATTGTAATTTCTTTCCATTCACTTGAACAATACACTGTTTGCTTCACAACAGATTGCAGGCTACCTCCACAGAGAAGCTAAAAGTAGGATTTATGCTACATTCATTTCTGATACAAGTATCATTTGTGAACATTATCCATCTAACCATGGGTCAATGGCTTTGAAAGTCTTTGCTCAGCCACTTAGAGAAAATTCCTTAATGTCTAAATATCCAAGTACACAACTTGCTATGAAAAAGGGTTCATATTTTACAGTTTGAATGAAATAGTCTACCTATGATATTAAATTGCAACAGTCACTAAGTAGCAGATAAATAGAATGAGTCCCTTTATATGGATTCACTAGTTAATCAGACTAGCACATTTCTTTGACTTGCTTTAGAATTTGCCTAGCACACTAAGTAGGCACATGGAAGCAAAACCAGGAATTATTAAATATAATGTGCAGTATGGTGCTAGTCAGGAGAAATTGTTTACCAGGTATAAACTCATAAAATAGGTGTAATATATAGGTGGATTTCAGGGCAAAACACTTCCAGTAATCCTCCACAGGAAATATTCTTTTGAATGGCATTGTGTCATTCTGATGACCACACTAAGTGACTTCTTTCCAGCTAAATAATTGTGCCTTTGTATCTGTTGGAATGGCTGGTCAGAAAGAAGGACCTTAGCAGGTCTTCAACACATTATTCTTGTGGGTGGGGAACTTACATGTGTAGGAGTACATGCCCAATGAACATTTACTGATCTGTGAATGAAGCCCAGGCATTATTCATTTTTCTTTATGAGAGTGTAGCTGAACTTGCTGCTTGGTTGCTTCTTGAGTTTCTAATGGTACAGTGAATTAGAAAAGGTGCAATGTTATCTAGAAAGAATACAGCAAATCACCCAGCTCTTTTTTAGATTACTAGCATTAGGGAAGTGGGGCTAAATTTTATAAAATACCGTTACCTTCTGAGAGAGATGTATTTAAAAGCCCAACTTGACATTCCCAATGTTGCTGATAGGCCACTTTTACAGCATTCCACTGTTTCTGTAAATCAAAGGGGAATTTACAAAGGATTCTTCAGATTCAGTAATATTGATATCTAATACTCCAGAAACGTATATCAGGTATTACTTATAAACGAAGGCAGAATCTTAAGCTTATTTGTATAATAAAACTTATTTTGTATCATTTTTGAATTTTAGTTATAATCTAATTGAACCACTTTTACAAAAACATACCTTTAGTATTTGAAGCTGATAGTAACAGTGTTAACATACCATGAATTCTAAGAGTCTATAAGTGCTAAATCTATAGCATATAGATTGAGAAGCCAAAATTGCCAGCTAATATAGTTCATGGAGTAAGGTGTGTGCAGCCTGGAGTGCTGTGATTAGCAACTGGAAACAATGCTTTACTGGCTTACAAAGAACTATCCATTATGTCAATGAGAAGGCTGTTGTCAGAGCCAGATTTGCTTTAAAATTAAAAGCTTGTCCTAGGCTACACTGCCACTGATCTAATATGCTAGAAATCCAATTTAAACTCCTTACAAAGGTCCTATATCCAGGGCTGTACTTGTTAAAGAATTGGAATATGTTGCACTAAGCTAAAAGAAAAGAATAAAGCATTAACCTTTTCTGGTGAGAATTGTCTGGGTCTTTAGGATATTAGAGACCTGTCCTGAAGCTGAACAATTTTCAACTCCATGACAACATTTTAGATATTTAAGTGAAAAAAAAAAAAAGGATTTGTTTTAAAATGATCCAAAGTATATCAAGACTCTTATCTTCATGATTCATAAGTAGGCTGTTGGAGTCAGTTCTACAGGTTTTTTTTTAGTTTAATTTATGCATGTGCTCTATTTTCCGTCAAGGGAATCCTTTATATAAACAGAGCAGTGGGCAGTGTGTGAGGTGGATGAGGCTTAAGCAAACAAAAATCACACATATAGACAAAAATGTAGGATCTGTAGTGAATTGAAGTCTAAAAAGTCTTGAGATGACTTTGATTTGACTTCCCATCAGTTATATTCTATTTAAGAAAGACAAAGTCACCTTTATGAACCAACAATCTGAGAGATTTCATTCATGTAAAAAGCAGTCTGAGTTCTTCTTTTTGTAGCTTAGGTAAAAGTCATGAATATTGATATTAGTTTGGAGCTGGATTCTTAACTGTTCAGATCTGTTTTCAGGAGCAGAAAGTCAATAATTGAAACAAGGGTAGTTATTGTAGCAGTAACAGTAACAAAATGGTCCCTATAATGCCTATCATTAGTTCACAGGCATAATTACTGTATCAGTACTACATTACAGTGAAGAAATGATCCTTCAGGAAAATGGGAAAGGATATGTAAAGGCTTCCTGTGTTTTGATAGACTTTTGGCTCCTCAATTAATTTCCTGTTTTACAAAAGTAAAATGAATAGAAATCATTTTAAAATATATAGGTCAGTACCAGAGACTCTCTAAAGCAATATACAATACTTGGGTCTAACATAAATTAGGAAGTATGTATCATAGGATTTCATTTGGCTAGGGCATGTACTGCTATGAAAAGTAGCAGTCAATGATGTTCTATGGGAATTCTCCTGATTTAGTGATGATGGGGTTTGAAAAATTGAGTTCTTGACAAAACAGGTAACATCGCGCTCTCCTAATAAAAGCATAGATATTAACTGTGTACTTCTGAAAAGTAATCAATAGTTACAATTACTTAAAGATACAGCATCTACCTACTTTAGAATAAGTTTTAAATCCAATGAATAAGGGGGGAATGTGAAGTTTTTTTTTAAGGAAACATGTCTAGACACTCTGAAATCTATGATCCCATTCTCTGATCTGCTAATAGAAGATTGGAGCATTGTAGATGAGCATGCATTTATTAGCTGGAGGAAGAAAAATTTAGCCACTAAGGAAACTAACAAAAATGGATCATTTTATCTCATACTTAGAGGGTGATTTTCAATCTTTTGCTTTGTGAATGGGATAAATGTATTGACTCCTTTAGAAAACATATCACAGCAAAGCATAAGGCAGGACTTCAATAGCCAGGCCAAGCTTTCATTGGATGATTTTGTTCTAGGGGCCAAGAAGGCATGACTTGAGTTGTGATAATAATGGTCAGTTTATGGATCAGCTTGATGTTAAGGCACCAGTGGGGTTTGCAGTCTGAGGGTGTTTCACCTGAGACTCCTGTGTTATCATCCCATCCTACTCAGATCAGAAGTAGGCAAGAAGTCAGTGGCCAGAGGCATAAGGCCAAGCAAGGCACACCATCACAAATGGGAATCCAAGTGAGGACTAAAACAACCTTGCTAATAGTAAAATAAATGTAGCTAAGAACCTGAATTCAAGAGCTTCACGAAAGTAAATCTTGATGCTCATGCTTCAATATGTAAAATTAGAGGTAAATTTATTTCATGTATGTTCTGATTATATAATTTCTGCCTAGCAAGATATCTCCTAAGACTGGAGGCCAAGTTCCCAATCCATGACAGGAAGGGCAAAGGGCTAGGATTGAAGGCAGGTGATTTAACTACTGTTGATATGTGCAAATTTATTAGCAGCTCACTGACTAAATTAGTGCTTGGTTACTTTAATCAGTTGCTGAGAATCGCATGACAAAAAAATAAATAAGTGACCAATGATAATCTTTTAATTATGGATCCCACAACACATCAGCTTAAAATCATAGCAAGGAACATATTTTAAAAAGAATATGGTCTCACTGTCTTGGATAGGAGGCAACTCATGTTCACACTTCACAAATCCATTGTGATAACATGCTAAGAGTAGAGCTATTGCTTTGCAACTCAAAGAAGGCTCTGTATTCTGCAGCATTAGTGTCTCCTGGAGGTCTTTCATGAATGCAGATTCTTGGGCTCACCCAAACTTGTTGAATCACAACTTGCACTTGAACATGACCCTAAAGGGATTAGTATACATACTTAAATTGTTTTTTGCCAGCTTGTGGATTTTTAACTTTTTATTTATTTTATTTTTATTGATTATGCTATTATAGTTGTTTCTATTTTTTCTGTTTTGCCCTATCCACCCAATCCCTTCAGCTATCTCTCCTCCTTTATCTCCTCCTTTATGCATGTCAATGGGCCATGCATATAAATTCTTTAGCAACTACATTTCCTATGCTGTATTTTACATCCCTTTGCCTATTCTGTAACTACCAATTGGTACTTCTTAATCCCTTCACCTTTTCTTCCATTCTCCCAGACCTCCCTTCCCACTGGCCATAATCCCAATAGTCTTCCTATCTATGATTCTGTTCCTGGTCTGCTTGTTTGCTTAGTTTTCTGTTTGTTTTTTTGTTTGTTTGTTTTTTGTTGATGTTTATTTGTTTGTTTTTAGATTCAATTGTTGATAGTTGTATATTTATTACCATTTTAAAGTTGATAATTTTGATCTTTTTCTTAAATAAGCCCCTTCAACATTTCATGTAATAATGACTTGGTGATGATGAACTCCTTTAGCTTTACCTTGTCTGGGAAGCATTTTATCTGCCCTCTGATTGTAAATGACAGCTTTACTGTATAGTGTAATCTAGGTTGTAGGTCCTTGCCTTTCATCACCTTGAATACTTCTTGCCAGTTCCTTCTAGCCTGCAAAGCTTCTTTTGAGAAATAAGCTGAAAGTTTTATTTGAACTCCTTTGTAGGTAATTATCTGCGTTTTTCCTGCTGCTTTTAAGATTCTCTCTTTATCTTTAACCTTTGGGGTTTTAATTATGATGTGTCTTGGAGTAGGCTTCTTTGCTTTCATTTTGTTTGGGACTTTCTGTGCTTCTTGGACTTGTATATCTATTTCCTTCACCAAATTAAGGAAGTTTTCTTACACTATTTTTTTTTTTCAAATAGATTTCCACTTTCTTGCTCTTTCTCTTCTCCTTCCAGTACCCTTATGATATGTTTAAGTTTTCCCAGAGTCTGCTTACACTATCCTTATTTTTTTTCTTTTTGATTCTTTTTCCTACTTGTTCTGATTGCTTGTTTTTGCTTCCTTATGTTCCAAATCATTGATTTGGTTCTCAACTTTATACACTCTATTGTTGATTGATTCCCTATATAATGTTCTCTATTTCAATTAATGAACCTGTTGTTTCTGACTGCTCCCCACATAGAGCCACAGAGCTGGCAATGGTGTGTCATATTTGAAGCTAACACTGTTTGCTTCACCCTGGAGATCCCTAGAGACTTTGTCCCATCCAACTTATGGGTGGTTACAGCACTTTTTCTAAATGAATGCCTGGTCCTAACTTATGCTGCACAACTTCCTAAATCCTATCAAATAAGCCATAGCTGGTCTCAGTAAGCCCCTAGCCCTGTACCTCTAGCTAAGTGGATCCAAGCCCAGCTCTAGCAGTAGCCAGCCCAGATTCACAGCCTGCTTCACCTGAAAATCTCCAAGCCCAGTACAAGGAGCGGCTATTTTAGGTTGCTTTATCACCCAGGCAGTGTTTGGCCTTAAGCAAAACACAAGTGTAGGATGGCCTTGGCCTGCACCATGTAGTAAGCCCCAGAGACTGTACACTAGAGGACAGCTGCAGATCACTTCATAGTACCACCCCTCTGGACCTGCACAGCTGATCCTTCATGGAGGGTCGGTGTTGGTAGTCAGTGGTCATAACCATTCCTTGCAGCTGATTGGCCTGGGTAAATCCCTTCTATTGACCTGCCAATAGCAACCAAGTTTCAACTACAAGAAGAGGGTGTACTTGGCCCACAGGTAGGACACACTGTGTAACCAACTTGGGTAATAGGGGAGGTTGTGCCACCTACAGGATACCAACTAGATTAGGCCATGCTACCAAGACAGAGAGTCATAGCAGCTCTGCCTAATCCATAGAAACAAACACAGGGAGGATCCCAAAGTGAGGAGACAAAAGAACATGGCCCAAATGAAAGAATAGGTTGAAATGCCAGGAAAAAGAACTAAACAAAATGATGATAAGCAATCAATCAGGTGCAAAGTTCAAAACACTGATTATAAGGATTGTCAAGGAACTTAGTGAGGACCTCATTAGCTTAATAAAGACAAATATTAAGTTTGAAAAGCAGAGTAGCATCTACTCTGCCCAAAGAGAAGGAGCGATCCCTTTTAGCTGCAATGGTGAAGACAGCTAATTGAGCTGAACATTAATGAAAAATATAGTTGCTGCTAACATTTTAATTGGCTTTCTCACCAATGTTAGCTCACTCAGGATGATAGTGAGGGCTGGTACTTAGAAATTGTAGCAGGTAGACATACATATACACAAAGGAACATTCTTGTAGATGGTACTGTAAGGAAAACTATGACATCTTCCATTGGTGAAGAAAACTAAAATTTTTAATAATTTTTTAAATTAAATATCTATCACTGTACAGTTTTACTGTTCAGTGTACTTTAGGAAAATACCCCACCATGTTGACTGCCCACCTCACACAATGTTACACTGTACTCAGACCTTGTACCACTCTGTCCTTGGAACTGAGTAGACAGTGAGTGGTGAGAGAAAGACCAGAACTTCTCGATGTAGTAGGTGGACACTAAGGAAATTATTGGGTTCGGAAAAACCAGACACCAAGGATAGAGAATGAGGTGAATACTGGCAGGGCTGGTAGTTCTTACCAAGACGTGAGGATTACAGTCTTTGCTCAGGTGGAGCCAGGCTGGTTGTGGCATTCTTATTCACACTTTTCTGAGGAAAGAATCAGTCAAGAGGATGAATAAAGGCCATTCTAAAACTGAGTGTGAGGGCTAGTGGAGCAGGTCAGGCAGCTGGGCCCTCCTCCTCCTTGCTTTTAGTCTGATAGACGGAAGGGCCTCTGTATCTACATTGGGAAAGAGGAGCTAAGGGAGGAATAGAAGAAAATGGGCCTAGGCCTCTAGGCCAGAAAGAGCAGGCCCTGGTCAGGAGTTGGCAGGGTATTTTTAATAAAATAATATGGGGGGATTTTCAGTGCCTACCCTGCTCCATGCAATTCAGCTCTTCACAGTGACCCATAAGGCCAACAAAGCAGGTTGGACCATGGGGAAAAATATGATTGTTCAGCCTGATTTCATACTGTGTCATTTATCTTCTTAATCAAAAAATATTAACATTAAACAATGTGAAAAATTATGCCAGTGTTTGTATTATAGAGATAATGAGAATGCTACCTTGTAAAATGTACATTTGTGTAGTTTTCTTATTTTGCATTAAACAAAATAGAAAAGGATAACCTTTCCAGAAGTGCTTCTTTTCAAAGTAACAGTTTTCTAATTTTCTTTTGTGCAACAGCTGGTGTTGCTATGCTATCATCTTTGTTGCTAGCTTCTTTCCCCATCTATGTGTGATGTGATTATTTCTTTTAGTGTTCTTAAGTGTTTCCATGGAGAGCTACTCAGTTAATTTTTCTGTTTGCTTTATCAGTAGGTGTGGTCCTCCTGCCAATCTCTCAACCTTCATGGTTTTCCAATATGGTAACTACTAGCTACACATGGCTTCTGAGCATTTAAAATGTGGTTGTTTTCAATTGAGGTGTGTTGTAAGTGTCAGATACCCAAGGGATTTTGAGGACCAGATGTTAGGGAAAAAAAAGGGGGAGGGGAAGAGGATGATAAATACCTCTTTGATAACTTTTTTTCAAAGATTTTTAATATATTATTTCCAGAGAGAGGAGAAGGGAGGGAGGTAGAGTGGGAGAGAGACATCAATATATGGTTGCCTTTCACCTGCCCCCAGCTATGGACCTGGCTTATAATCTGGTTATGTGCCCTGGCTGGGAATTGAACCAGTGACCTTTGGGCTCACAGGCTGGTGCCTTCTCCACTGTGCCACCAGCCAGGGCTCTTTGATAATTTTTATATTAATTGTTATGCTGAACCAATAACAGTTTGAATTGGGTTAAGTAAAATATATTATTCAAATTAATTTTCTTTCTTTCTTTTTTTTTTTTTTTTTTTTTTTACTTTTTCAACACGACTACCAGAAATTTTAAATTACATGTGTGACATGCATTGTTTTTCTATTGAATAGAGCTGCTCTGTAGATAATGTTAGAGTTCAGTTCCTCAGAAGTGACAAGAGGAAAATCCAAAATGAATTGTTTCAAAATACTAGGATAAGACTTTACTAGACGTTACCAGGGAAAGCACAGTGAGTAGTTTCACTGCTGTGGCAGTTGACTTAATGAATTTTTCAAGTAAGGTTACCAACTGGTAAAAGTGCACTCTTTGGGAGATAAAATCCTTAATGTGAGTAGACTTGTGTCTCTCTTGCTTCCTGCCTTGTTTAAGGCCTAATGGCATGCTGAGCTTATTTGGTAGTTTAATAAATAGTGCTTAATGATAATAATAATGACTTAATATTTGTAAGTGCTATTGTAGTTAGCCAAGCACATTCACTAGTACTAAACTACCCAGTCTTCTCATCAGCCTCTCAGAGTAGATATTATTGTTCTCATTTGAAGGTGAAATGACTGAGAATCAGAGAAGGTAGAACACTTGCCCCAGTGCACACAGCAACTAAGCGGCAAGTGTCTGCACTCATATTCATGGCTTTAGCTTTCAAACTATGTGCTTTTCCCTCTTTACCTTTCACAGTTAATCCAAGAGAATCACCTGGAGAAACGTTTCCTGACCTTTCAGGTGGCAACTGTGCTGAAAACTTCAATGAGTTCAATTTTACTGTGATGTCAATGGAAATTTTTTCAGACCAATGATGGGGTTTTCCTCTGATTAACATAGAAGGAGAGGCACCCCTAATAAAGAAATGTCAGAATTGATTCTTGACTCTGCTGTAGCACTTAACTATACATTGGTGGTGGGAGACATTACATAATTTCTAAAGGTCCTTCCAGATTTATAATCCTATGAAATGTGGTATGTAAATAGAGCATATTAGGTCTTTTTTTTTTTTTTTTAAGATTTTATTTCATTATTTTTAGAAAGAGGGGAAGGGAGAGAGGCAGAGAGGGAGAGAGACATCAATGTATGGTTGCGTTTCACCTGCCTCCAGCCACAGACCTGACTGGAGACCTGGTTTGCAACCTAGTTACATGCCCTGGCTGGGGAATCGAACCTGCGACCTTTGGGTTCACAGGCCGGCGCCTTAACCACTGTGCTACCAGCCAGGGCTAGGTCTTTTTATATACATCATTGAATATCCTCTTGGGGAACAATATTTGTATTTTATTGGCCCAGGCTACATTTCTAATAAACTACTAAAGGAATTGATATTTTATACCAAACTTCAAATGCAAAGATTATGAATCAATTTTGTCCATAATTTTATCACTTTCTTTTGATACCTACTGGTAAAATACATGTTATTTCTATTGGGAATTCATGACACTAAAGAATATTAAGCAGGCTCTACTCCCATGTGAATAGTGTGTAATTAACCCATATTAATACCCTCAGTTTGTATGCAGCCAAGCTTTGCATATACTATCATTCTACCCCACATCTGTTTATGAATTAGGAATTCATCTATAAGCATGCAAGGCAGAGCCCCTCATTCAGTCACTTATTTCCCTCTGAGACCAGCAGGATTACATTTACGTGACATAAATTCAAATTTAACTAAGACTTATCTCAGAGAATCAACTCTATAATAGTCCAGCATATGCTAGTCCTAGAAAATTCATTCGTAAAGGCACACAATTTAAAATTTTCAGAATCAGGCAAAGCTAAACTATTCACTTGTAAATGCACATAATTCAGATTTTTAGAATCAGAATCTTTATAGAAGTAATTCTAAATATTCATTTCTAAAAATCAAAAGAATTTCCCATGCCTATTTAAAAGATGTTTCCCTAAAAATGGATATGGCTTACTTTGGAAGAGATTTCCAACTGCAGTCTTATTATAACTTTAAAAAATGTGTAATATATTTTTTAATTAAATGGCATCTTTGCAAAGTATAGATTTTCCAGAGAGACTGAGTAATTCTCAAATGTTTTTGATGTTCATAACATTAAATGGTTCAGATTGAGTGGATATTTTTTATCCCAAATTATATGCTAAAAGAAAACATGCTTATCTATACCACTGTTTTTTTCTTATTGCTTTCTTTTTATTTCTTAAATGTTTTATTTATTTTGATATTACAGTTGTCCCAATTTTCCCTCCTTTGCCCCCCTCCACCCAGTACCCCATTTCCTCCAGCAATGCCCCTCTTAGTTCATGTCCATGTGTCACGAATATAAGTTCTTTGGCTTCTCTATTTCCTTTGTTCTTTTTTGTTTCTTTTTTTATTTTTATTTTTATTTTTTTATTGTTGTTGTATTACATCCATCCCCTTTTTGCTCCCCTCTGTCCTCCTCCCCACCCACCCATTCCTCCCAAAGTCAATCCCACCTGTTGTCCATGTCCATGGTTCCTTTATACTAGGTTCTTGTCTAAACTGCTCCCCTTCCTTGCCTCTTCCTCCCCCCTCTCCTTTGTTCTTCTTAACATCCCCCTGTCTATTCTGTAACCACCAATGTGTATTTTTTTTCCCTTTCACATCCAGACAATTCACCATTTAATTACTATCTTATGTCAGCTTCTCAAATCATATTAATACAAAGTTTTCTTTTCATCATTCCAAAACACCTACATTAATTCATTTGTTTGGGACCAAACTATCCAGGGCCTGGGATGCTTTCTTCTGGGTTCTGGACTTGATTCTGTTGGAGAATAGAGGCTCAGGGAATACCTTCAGAAATGTGTTCTCAATTGCCTTTAGCAATGGGGAAGATTCACTCACAGTCTGGAAATAATGGAGAAGGAAGTCTTCAGAGGCAGGGAAAAGAAGTGAGAGGGGGTGGACTTGAAAAGTACTCAGAAATTTAAAATGCTGCATTAGATGGAATGAAATAAAAGCACTTTCAGTGAACATGGCTAGTTCTGGTTAAGAACCCTATTTAGTGAGCTATTGGAAAAAACACAAATATAAACAGAGTTGGGAACTTGTTAAATAAAGATGCTCTGTAAATGCAGACTGGGTAATTAAAAAAGATTTACCGAGTAAAGCTAAATACAGTATAGTGGATAATTAATGGGCCTGTGACAACGCCATAATAAGTACCCTGAACTTTTACAATAGTGCATTAACAACTGTGTGTGGGAAGGAGGCTTTGCTTTTACAGTTAGCACCAGTTAGCTGGGAAATTCCCCTCATAGAAGTTAATTAGGGATTCCTGGTAATGAGCCTGCTGATTAACCTCCTTAGCCAAAGGTGACTGACTGCTATTCATTTATGGGTTTCTTGTAGAGCCTAAAAGAAGTTTGCTTGTAAATTTGATGCTCACTTTCCTTGATTCCTGCCTCTGAATGCTATTTTAGCTTTCAGTAGGATTTTTCTTTCTTATTTTAGGAAATGAGCTTCCATTCTCTCTAAAGGTAGGTGAACTTCTACCTGGAAAAAACCTCTGTGGGTGAGGAGGCATTCCTTGAGTGGCCAGGCCCTGCAAGTCATTAGGATCCAAGGTGAATGCTCCTTGGATACTTAGCTCAATAAAGATTCTTTTCTTATTTCAGTACATCTTCACTTCACAGGGTTTACATTTTTTTCAATTTTTAAATTAGTAGACTTTATTATTTTTTGCAGCAGGTTTAGGTTAACAGAAAATTGAATGTAACATATGTAGTTCTCATATAAATCCTTGCACCTCCAGTTTCCCATTATTGACCTCATATATTAGTAAGGTATTTTGTTCTAATGTGTAGACTAATACTGATACATTATCATTAACTAAAGCCTATACTTTACATTAGAGCTCTTTGTATGGAAAGTCTGTGGATTTTGGCAAATGTATAATGACATTTATCTACCCACACAGTATGATCTAGGACAGTTTTGTTACTGGAGAAACCCTGGTTCTTAAGCATGCAGTAGAGAATTACAGTTCTAATGGGAGAGCAAAAGCGGGGCTGGCTAGAGTAAGGGTGGTAAAAGCAAGGTGGCTAGTGGTCAGTTGGCCAGCAACCAGGTGGCCAAGGACTCCACATGGGACAAGAAAAGGCTGAGAGAGAGAGTGAGTCCTTTTTCTGAGAACTTACATAGTTGGCCAGATGGGGATGAGTGAGTTACATATTAATCAGTGGGTAAAGGTGGTGCCAGCTTTCCTGGGAAGATGTGACTACCCAAGCATAGGTATGGGTGGAGGTCTGTTAGCCCAAATTCTCATCTTGCCCAAGACTCTATTTGTTCATTTTGCATACACTACAGTAGGCAGATGGTCAACCAAAGTTGTTTCATGGTCTTTTTCTCTGGGTACTGTGGGCCTCTTTCCCTTCCCCCTTGCAGGCCTTGGGGTGAATACACAGTCTCAAGGTTTTCCTTTTCCTAGCTAGTAGAGATGATACATACAGACTTTCAGGGGTTGTTCCTGCCCCAACCCCTGCCCCAGGGGTTGTTGTTTTGCTTGTTAGGAATGCCTGTCAGCTTTTTCAAATGAGACTCAGGACTACTAGGTAAAAGAGTGAGACATGTTTATCTCCTTTGTTTTTAGCTTCTGGTAATAAGTTCTTTATTAGACTGCAATGGTGAGGGCCCTGCCTTTATTTCCCCTCTGGCCACTTTTTTCTGGCTGCTACCTAAGTGCTAAAAGGTGTTGCCTGACAACTAGGACGTGAGCTAGCTGCAGGCCAGCAACAGCAGTGCAGTCTCAGAGTTCTTCCTTTGCTGTCTCCTGCATCAGTTTCACTAAAAATCCTGTTTCCACTTAATACAGCCCATTTCTCCCCTCTGGCAACCACTAATTTACCCTTTCTTTAGTTGTGCCTTTTCCAGGATGTCATGTACTTGGAATCATATAGTATGTAACCTTTTCAGATTGGCTTCTTTTACTTAGTGATATGCATTTAGGGTTCTTCCATATGTTTTTGTGTCTTGATAGCTCATTTCTTTTTTGCAATGAATAATATTACAGTGTCTGGATGCACCACAGTAATCCATCCACTGAAGGATCTCTGGGGTACTTTCAAGTTTTGGCAAGTTTAACTAAAGCTGCTATAGATATTTGTGTGCAGGTTTTGTGTGGATGTAAGTTTTCAGGTCATTCCATTCAGTTGAAATACCAAGCGTGATGCTGCACAGTATTTACCCAAATGTAGTGATTACCTAGTAATCACTAGTTTTATAAGTAATCATTAGTTTTATAAGAAACTGCCATACTGTCTTATAAAGTGGCTGTATTATTTCATTCCCACACTTACTGACTTTTGAGTTCCTATTGTATGCCAAATGCCTCCATTTGAGGGTACAAAGTTAGTGAACCAGGTTGCAAAATGTTATTCTAGAAATAGTTGAGGTACCGTGAAATTGTCCAAATTATAAATAAGCTAAAGTTTTGGAACATTTTACTCATTAGAATCTGTGCTTTATAATACAAATCTAGTAATTATTCTTAAATAAGAATGTGTAAAATAGTAAACATTTAAATTACAGTAAAAATACTATAATTATTCCAATGATGCATTTAAGTAGTTTTATGAAATTGTTGTGGTAGACATCTAGACATTAATTTCTGGTACAAACTCTGGTTTCACCTGGGTGAAAAAAAAACTATTGGATTAAAATCAGTCTTTTTTTTTAATGTACCTTTGGAATTAGTGATTTTCATGGATTTATAAACTTGCTCAGTATTTGTTTTTTAAAGATGACCATGAGGTAAATACTTCCTGTTTTTGTTTTTGTTTTTTAGGGGAAAAAATTGTATATCACACACATGCACACATACACACACACACACACACACACACACACACCCTGCTCTGAAATACTCTGGAGTTCTGCCAAAAACTTGAACAATTGCCCTGGGGTAGCTAAAGCCTGATTCATTCACTTCTGCTCAGCTCAGGCTTTGTTGCCAATAGACTTGAATGGAAATTGTACTCAATAGAATGGTGGAAAATTTGTTTCTCTACCTTTTTTTTTTTTTTAAGATTTTATTTATTATTTCCAGAGAGAGGGGAATGTAGAGAGGCAGAGAGGGAGAGAAATATCAACGTATGGTCCTCTTTTACCTGCCTCCAGCCATGGACCTGGCTAGAGACCTGGCTTGCAACCTGGTTATGTGCCCTGGCTAGCAATCAAACCAGCAACCTTTGGGTTCGCAGGTTGGCACCTTATCTTCTGTGCTACCAGTCAGGGCCTGTTTCTCTACCTTTTAAAAGGTCTTGTCAAAATTATTATTTGAATTGTTAGGATATTTGCTGAGATTGGTCTGAATTATTTTTGTTATTTTTAAAAGCAGATAACAATTTTTTTTTCTCATCTGTTCAACTAAAACAACAAAGAAAATGAACATGAATACTTTTTAGCCTAAACTATATGATCTGACAATTTTCATATTTCTTCTGTATTACATAAAAACAATGGGTATCAGTGTCAAATGTCTTTGTATTACACATAAATATTTATTTCAATACCTGTTCCCAAATTTGACTCTGTATCTCCAGATTTTTGGTTTTAAAATTGTATCCAAATATTTGTGAAACTGAAGCTGTTACTTCATATGTAATGACAATTTTAGTAAAGCTGTCTGGGTGAGGACACTAAAACTTCACTTAGTTTGTTAAACAAAATCAGTCATTCTATCTGGTTGAGACCTGTTAGTTGTGAAAGGGATTGAGACTGGTGCTTCTCTGTCATGAGTAAAAACTAAGTCTGTTGATGTAAATGGGGTGATCCATGAATGGGGTAGTCTGTGGCCACTTTTGGGAGGCAGTTAACAGAGAAATCCTAAAGAATTGCTTTTTGTGTGTTTGAAAGGAAGAACCATGTTTAAATAATCTATAGACATGAAAACTCTGAAATCCACTGAACTAACAGTAATGGTAGAAAAAGAAAAAAAATATGGTTCACGTGAGCTCTGGTCTGTGCTGTGACTTGCAGCGAAGTGCTTTCTTTTCTTTTGTATCAAAAACAATTCATTAAACTCCCATCACTGGAGGCTTCTCCTGTGGTCACATGGGGTTCCCCTAGGGAAGTGAGAGGAAAATGCACTAGAAGGAGGGGATGGGAGAGGCCAGGCAGACTGGATTAGGCAAGTATAAAAAAGCCTTTGAGAAACCACTTGAAAGATATTTATGTACTGGCATGCATGCCTTCAATAATACTCTTGCTTATTTTGAATATAGTTATTCAGATTGATGTATGGTTTTATCAGACTCACATTAATTAGTTTCATTTGTAAGTTCTCCTTTCTGGAATGTGTGTTTTATGAGAGCAGGAACTTGGATTTGTTCACGGCAGTGTCCTTAGCATAATATGGTATCTGGCACAGTGTTATCATTTAATACATATTTGTTGATGAAATGAATGAAATGAAAATCAGCAGATTCTTAGAGGATTTTATTTTCTTTCCAATGAAAGTCAGGTAAATTCCTAATTTTATACATTTTTATTTTTTACTTATGAAATTAATGCATGGATTAAAAATGCCTATGATGCCCCAAATATCCCCTGGTAGCATGCCTGGTGCTCTCATTGTTCAATTTATGATTGGATCAGGCCAGAGGATGGAAGGAATGGATTTTTGCAGAGTCAGGACTGACCTTGACCCCAGGGCAAAGGAAGAAGACTTTAATCTGTTTACCTGTCAGTTCCCTTTGAGACCACCTTGAGAGCAGCTGGCAACCCTTTGAGAAAATTGTGTACCTTCCATCCCAAACCCAGGATGAACCTGGTCCTTAAAAAGCAGAAACTGCCCTGGCTGGTGGCACAGTGGATAAGGCACCAGCCTGCGAACCTAAAGGTTGCTGGTTTGATTCCCCAGCCAGGACACATAACCAGGTTGCAAGCCAGGTCTCCAGCCAGATCCGTAGCTGGGGGCAGCTGAAAGGCAATTATACATTGATGCTTCTCTCCCTTTCTTCTTCCCTCGTTGCCCTTCTCTCTAAAAATAATGAATAAAATCTTAAAATAAAAAAATCTCCAGCATGAAACTTTGCAAACCACTTTAGACCTGTTCAGTCACAACACCTTCTCCATACACTGCACAAATCATTTTGTTTGTTTGTTTGAGTTGTGTTTTTACCTTTCTTGAAATAATAAAGCATAATATGCCAAAAATGTTGCTTATTTTCTTCCCTCTTCAAAATTAAAATGGCTACACAAAATTCCACTGATTTTGATAAGTTTTTTTTTTTTACATGCACACTGATATGACAGCTGTCACAATACAATCTGACAAAATTGTTTTAAATGTTAAAGACAACTAAGTGCTACTGGAGTCATCTTATGGAAAACAAACAAATAAGCTTTTTGGCCAACTCAGTACTACTCCAGATGGTCCCATTCTTATGTTATCTTGTGGAGTAAAAGTGAGCAAGAGATGCAATTTCTACCACTTTCTTAGACCCTAAAATTATATTTACACAACAGTTCTGATGGGACAAAAGCAAATGGCAGAGTAATCACATCATTTTTACCTTTTCACATGTCACCATAAAGTCCCTTCATTTATAACAATACTTCAAAATCTAGTTTTTTTTGCCATGTTCAATAAAGCCAGATGGATTCTTATGTGCCTTATCTCCCCTCCCCCTCCTCAATGCTATCATCTTAATTTGTACATGGTTTACAAATGGTTCCTCTGAATTATCTCTGCCTGGCTAGGAACGCTGGGTCCATCTTCCCCATACTGGCCACCATGCTTTCTCTAAATGTGATCTCTCCTCCTAGGCTCCTTCATTATTCATTTACTTGCTGTCACGTCCAGGTACATACATCACTGTGCCCTCTCCTCAGCTGTTTTTGGGAAGTGAGCAGAGTCTCTGCTTCCGTGTGGCTTCTCCCCAGTCTCTTGTTCCAACAGAGCACACTGCCTTCCTCCCGAAGGCAGGGCAGAGGTGTGCGATTGGCCTGCCTTCAGCTATTCCTTCCACTTTGTTTCTGAAAATGAGGGCTGCTCTGAGATTTAAAGCCTGCTGTTTTTAATGACATTATTAGTGGTAGCAGTCATTGTGATATGGCATCTCCTTGTTTTAGTTTGGTTTAGCTCTTATCTTTTTCAAAGCATTCTCATAAACTTTTAAAGCTAAATGTATTTGTATGACAATTTCTATAATGTCAGAGGAAGTGTTGAGCTTCCAAAGAGTATTCAGCGTTGGGGTAACATGGAAATTTGATTGTGGTTTTATTGCTTTCTTTGCTGAGACATAGACACTATCCAAAATGTTTTCAGTAACTATTTTTAACTGGAAAGCTCAATTAAAGTTTCTAAATGCAATACAGGATCACCATCATTGTCTTCAATAATAATTTATCTATCCATGCTTGAAATGTTACATTCAGTAATTCATTAGAAATGCATAATGAGGTCCTACTAAATGCTAGGCAGCCATTCATGATAACACCTAGCCTCTGCTAATCCTATGAAGTTTGTTTTCACTTGCAAATGGTAAGTTTCAACCTAATGCCATTTTCCTATAATGGTGTAAGTACACCTAATGTGATCCAATTAAAAAAAATCCAATTTAACAGGTGTTTTTTTAATGGCTACCAATTGTGTGTAAGAGCTATAAGAAATACAATTTGCTCATCAATATTAATTATCTGGTTTTCATGTCTTTACAAATACGTTAGTATTCCCATTAATATGATAAAATTCTTTTATACACACTTGGACCACAGTCTGTCAAAAGACATATAACTTATTGGATAAATATGTTTGCAGCACAGATTACCTATTGCAAAGGCTGATTTCTCCTAACTTAAAAGTTATCATCAGGCCCTGGCTGGTGGCACAGTGGAGAAGGTGCTGGCCTGCAAACCCAAAGATCGCTGGTTTGAGTCCCCAGTTAGGGCACATAACCAGGTTGCAAGCCAGGTCTTCAGCCAGGTCTGTAGCTGGAGGTAGGTGAAAGGCAACCATACATTGATGTTTCTCTTTCTCTCTGCCTCTCTCCCTTCCCCTCTCTCTAAAACTAATAAATAAAATATTTTTTAAAAATTATCATCAATAAGAAAAAATGACCAAGAACCACTTAAAAATTGGCAAAGAATAGTATAGACAGTTAAAAGGAAAAACTATTAGCACTCAAAAATATAAACAAGTTCATTTAAAGAAGTTCATCTTTATTTTCTAGTTTTGTTTGCATTTTGCTCAATATATCAAATTTGCCTTATGTCTCTTGAGAGCGATGGAAGGTCTGGTCTTTTATGTCACAGGTTGCACCCATGAAGCAGACCTTGCCTGTAGACCTCACCTGGCAAGGTGGAGATTTTTTTATCCCTTTGTTTCTAGAGCAAATATTATAGATGGACTCACTGAACACTCACTCTGATTCTCTGGAAAGCTTAAACAAAAAAACAAAGCAAAAAAGGGAATGAAAAAAGGAAGAGAGGAAAGGAAGGAGCAAGAGATGGAGTGAAAACAGTGTTCTATCTTTTCACGCAGTGAGAGGGCCCAAATTATGACCCCAAGTTGCATTTGGAATGACGAAGTAAGCAAATGAAGGTGATGGCTGTATGCCTGGAAATGTTTTGTTCTTCTGAGGAAACTGTGATAGAGTTTGCGATGTCCTCTCCCTGTAGTCCTAAATGCTGAGCAGCAGGTGATAGCTAGCTACAATAGAGTTGCTGGAAGTGAAATCTCAGGATGCACAGCCACTGTCCAGCTGTTTTGGTCCTGGCCATGGAGCATCCAGGTTTGGTTCCTTGGTCACCCCAGAAATTCTTCAAATTAGCTCATGCCTTATAATAAATCTTTCTCTACTTAAACCAGCTGAAGTGGATCCAACAGGTAGTTCAGAAGTAAAATTGTGTTTTAGTAATCAGAGGGTAGAGATTTTCAGTTGTAGCTTCTTTATTGCTAAACAAACAAATAAAACAAATTAACACTGTAAATTAAAGCTAAATTGGCCTTTGGGTCTCTGCACTGAAGTCTCATAAAAGGTATTTTCTAGACATTTACTTAGTCAAATAACATATCAGTCAAGAGCTTCAACAAATTAGCCACAATTATAGAATTCCAACATACTTTGAATTATATGATGTCTTTTCCTTAAAGGATACACACTGAAGTAGTAATTTGCTGTTTCCAAAAAGTCTTAATAGGAATCCTTTTAAAAAATAAAGAGTATTCAGAGATGAACAGAACATGGTTTCTCAGGCTCAGGGAAATTTTATCCAGTTGGATATACAGAATAGAAAACCAGTCAGAACAATGCTATAACATTAGTCCTTCATTAATAGGGTGCAGGGAGTTCTGTGGAAATACAGAGGAATGAAGGAAACTGGTTGACAAGCTCAGAATTTCTCTACCTTCAAACCATTCTATTGTGAGGTGGCTAGAATGCTCTGAAAAGAAGTGTTAAAACCTATTGATGTCAGTCATTTCAGTTTAGGTCTGACCTTTAAAGCAGGGTCAATGTCCCCCTGGAACTTCCTTAGTTACAGTTCTGAACACAGGAACGTTTTCAGTGAGTGTAACTGAAGATACACACAGGCTGCTGACCTTGCTTCAGCTAAGAATGCTATTCACACTTCTCTGAAAGACTGAGTCAAGTCTGTTTTAGAGGCAAGCCTTGGTGGATGGAATTAAATGACTTCACTTCAAGAGGCATTTTACCCACGTGATGAAGTAAGAGCAACAGTGCCCAAGTCTGTCTTGGATGACTGTATATACTTATATACTTTCAGTTTTTTTAAAAACTTACCAAATTGGAAAAAAAAAATCTGGTAATGTGACCCTGGAGGTTTTCTCTGACTAAGAATCAAACCAAACATACAACAATCTCTAAGATTTCAACTCTATGTTTGACCTGTGCAGCAAATAGATTCCTGATTTCTCTTTTGGGAAAAGTCTTGGGGGAGAAATATCTCAAACATACAATAAAACAAACAAACAAACAAAAACCCCCACAAATGGCACAGGTAATCAGATTGCAAGTGACATTATGTGTTATTTCTGAAGTAGCACTATTATTCAGGATGTTGATTGAAATACAGGTACTTGGTCATGAGGGTGGATTAGAACTGAAATTTGGGGGAAATGTACACAAAACTTTTGTTTAAAGGATCATCTCACCAGTAGCTATAGGCTCTGAGTCCTTCATCAGCAATAACCAAGTGAACTGGAAGTTTCTAAAAATATTCTTATATTCCAGCTAAATGCAGGAGGCCTTTTAATCAAAATAGGGAAATATTGAACTTATAGCAAGAAAAATATTTTTTTAGCAGAATTTTAAGAAAGAATGAGAGCTTGCTTCGGCAGCACATATACTAAAATTAGAATGACACAGAGAAGTTTAGCATGGCCCCTGCGAAAGGATGACACACAAATTCGTGAAGCATTCCATATTTAAAAAGAAAGAATGAATGAATGAATATCTGTTGAGGTTTGAAAATGAAGAAATAAACCAAACAGCTCAGTTTTAAAAGAAAACTTTTAAAAAAGAAAAGAGATCTTAAGCCTAGTTCTCCACACTAGATTTGTGCAGCCTATAATTTGAGTCAAGAAAAGGATTTTCCAAAATACAAAAGTGATGTCCTCAAGGGACTTATCCCCTCTGGGCAAATTCCAATTTAAAAACAAACAAACAAAAAAATCCTTTCAAATTTGCAAGTCTGAAGCCAGGAGGCAAAACTGCCTGGTGCTCTAGGCTAGTGTCTGCAATAAGATTGCAGTTTTGCAAACTGATCTCTTTACAGACTACAATAGTTTGACCTTGATTATGTAGATTTAAACCCATTACTTGACTGCCAGATGCCCATTGGATTTAATCAGGGATACATGCTGAGAAATGCATTGTGAATTGATTTTTTCCTTGTGGGAACATCATACACAAACCCAGATGGTATAGCCTACATACTGCACACCTAGTCTATATGTGTGGTACCACCTACACTATGAAGCTCTACTGCATGTTATTGTACCCAGCAACACAAGGCCAAAGCCTTCTACCAGGGCAAAGGGCAAAGAAGGTATGCTGTTTAACAGTAAGCCTTTTTTTTTTTTTTTTTTTTTTTTTTTTTAGTAATTAGAAAGAATACACTGTAAAATAATGATAAAAGGTATAGTATAGTAAATACATAAATCAGTAACATGATTATTTACTATCATTATCAAGTATTATGTACTATATTCAATTGTATGTGCTGTACTTTCATATGTTTGGCATAGCAATGGGCTTGTTTACACCAGCATCAGCACAACGCACGTGAGTAATGCACTGTGCTAAGGTGCTATGACATCACTAGGTGATAGTAGTTTTCCAGTTCCATGTTAGGGGACCACCATCATATATGCAGTCCTTCATTGACTGAAATGCCCTTAGGTGGCGCATGACTGGACTAACGAGGTGATTGATCATTAGGATCATTAGTGACCTGAGCAAGAGCCGTTTTGTGGAAGTATGGCAGGCAGAAGCCAGATTTCTGTGGGTGGAACCCTGGATTAGAGGTGAGGAAGTGGGAAGGTGAGTGCAGGCAATACTAGAAAAGATTGACAGTGAAGCTGGAAGCAAAGCTGGACAGAAATATGGGCCCAGGGAGGGGGAAACTTAATTTTTTAAAATCTTTTTTTCCTGCTTTCCCCCTAATTTTGTATCTAATTTTTGTATATTAAATGGCAGAGTCTGAAACGTGCTTGAATATGGTTGGGAGGGATCTGGTGGAGTGGAGGGAGAGCAAAGTATTGATGATAAATAAGAACAAGTTTGGTTTCACACGTCACATTTCTGACACAACGGAATGGCACCCAGGGCACAAGAAAAAAGGTCTTTCTTGAGTGAGGGTGGAGGATGGGACTGTTATATAGATTCACGGGCTGCTGGCCACCTGGCACCTACTTTTCTGTCTGCGGATTAGGAGACAAGACAAGGCTGTATGCTGGGAAAGGGCGAGTGTGTGGTGAGAGTGGGACTTTCAAGTTTGAAGACCTTACATTTGACACGGTGACTTAAAGAGTGGAAAAATAACCTGAGTAAAAATCAGGTATGATTAAAGGTTAGGAAGCCCAGCTGAGTCTGATGACTTTGATTTTGCGTCATTACTAATCTACCTGATGTATGGTTTTTCTCTGTAGCATTCAGATTCTCAGAAGCACTTATGTAAACATTCATCAGCATTGAATTAGATTTTCTTATTCAGGTACCATTATTAGCACCAAATACATGCCAACTTCCACTCCAGAGAATAAACAATAAATAATAATCAAAAAAGCAAATAAGTGCATGATATGTCAGGTGATATGTTCTATGAAGAAAAGCAGGGGATGAAGAGAGCAGGGAGAAGAGCTCTATTTTATAAAGGGTAGTTAGGTAGAGCATTTTCAATAAGATGACCTTTGAGCAAAGAATTGAAGGAAGCGAGGGAGGCAGCTGTGCAGTTCCTTGTGACAGGAGCATCCAGGTAGCTGTCTCACACCTGGGTGCTGCCAAAAGAACAGGCGCCAGTGTGGCAGGAGCACAGGAAGCAAGTGGCAGAAGGGACTGAAGGACAGCCCCTGAAGGTAGCAGGGGCCACACTGCAGAGTCTTGTTGGCCACAGTAATAAGAATGTTGGATTTTAATTTGAGTGAGTGGGTGTAGGCTGTAATGAAGTTCACTCTTCCTTGGGGTTTTGCCAGAGCTGTTGAGCAAAGGATAGAAGCACCTAAGTTCAGGGCAGTTGTCAGACTGATATATTGAAGCTGCTTAGGGAATACACTGTAAAGAAGGAATGGATTGGGAAAAGTGAAGTGGTCCAGGGACTTTTATACTTCATGACCTTGTGGAGCACTTTAAAAATATATACTTTATTTATTTATCTTTAGAAAGAGGGGAAGGAAGGGAGAAAGAGAGGGAGAGAAATATCAGTATGTGGTTACCTCTTGCACACCCCTAACTGGGGACCTGGCCTGCAACCCAGGCATGTGCCCTGACTGGGAATCGAACCTGTGACCATTTGGTTTGCAGGCCTGTGCTCAGTCCACTGAGCCACACCAGTCAGGACTATGGAGCACTTTCATTGGTAGTATTCAAGGAAACCACTCAGAAGGACAGGAGACAGTGGTCATTGATGAAGGAGGCAGTGTGGGGAAGAAGTATCCCATTCTTTCAACACATTATGCTAATGCTTGCTATGTGCCAGTGTCCTGGCAGAAAGGAGAATGGTTGTGATGATGACAGACAAGGGCATTGACAGGAAGCAGATGATGCCCCACACAGAGGCAGAGTTACCTGGAGTGGACAGGTGGGCTGGGGGTCCTCCAGTTTCTTAATGCAGCACCTGTGCTTATTGCCTCTGGCTTTGTTCTGGACAGTGTCTCTAGGCTCCAATCTTGCAAGTGTGAATAATTAGATGAGTAGGCCTCCCATTGTCTGAGAGTTCACAAAACTTGTGCTGCATGTGTATGTGAGTGTATGTGTAAGGGTCTACAGTTACACAAGTTTTCTTGGAAGTTCAAGTTAGTGCCTGACTATCTGGATATGACTAATTCACCTGTAGTTTGCACTGTCATTGTGACTGAGAGCATTGGTACTCCAAGTTTGGTCCTCACATGCGTTGTTAGAAATGCAGACCCTTGAGCCATACCTCTAATCAAGAACTTCCACTGGAATCAGAACTTACATTTTAACAAGATATCCAAGTGAATTGTGTGCATATTAAGCTTGAGAAGCCCTGCTTTAGAGACCTTCAAAAGCAACAATTGGAGAGGTTTTATTTTCTCTACCTAAGACCATTTTCCTGAAATCCATGTTGTTCTAAGACTATTTGATAGGCTTTCTCTAAAGTAGAACAAAATAGAAACTTTTTTCTTTTTTTTAAATTGAATTTAATTGTTTTTGTATTACATTCATCTTATTTTTCCCCCTCTGCTTTCTCCTAGAAACATTTTTCTAATCATTTTTGAACAATGTAGAAACATTTTTATAATTACTTTTTTTGTGAAGTAGGAGCACACATCATCTTGATTATTTGTGAAATCGTTTCTTTTTTATCTTTATCTTTTCTTTCAAGATCCAGATACTTTGCCTTTCTAGATGAGTCCTCTTGTCTTGAAGCTTGGACCAGTTCATCTAGTCAGATGTCTCACTATAGCTTCCCCTGAAGGCAACTGAGATAAATAACTCCTGTACATGACAAAGATGTTTTTCAAAAGGAAATATGTAAAGATTTTACAACATCTTTCTGATATTGGTTGCAGTGTAAGTGCTGACAATGCTTGACTTTGTGCAGAGCTTCATGAAAGTAATGGTGGAGATAAATTGATCACTATTCTGCCCTGGCAGGACAGATTCATTTGGTTGGTAAAGCATGAGGACCAAGGGGTGCAGCATCGCCATATTACCACTTGGGTCACACATATATTCAAGAAACTGGACATCCTCACAGATGGGAAGAGTACAATGGCAGGGACAGAAAATAATGGCTTCAGTGTATTGTGCTCTTACTGTGCACCAGGCACATTGCTTTGCATAAATGACATCCTTTCATTCTCATAACCCCATAATATAAGCATTATTTGCCCATTTTTGCAAAGATAGTGAGAGAAAAATTAAATAGCTTGCTCAAGGCAAGCCTAACCCTCAAATCCAGATATATCTGACTCTAAAAGCATATTATTAACCTCTGCACTAGCACTATTTGTCAGAAATTGAGGTGCCAGACCATTAACTTGAATAAAGTGCTGGCTTTTAGTAATGGACGGTATACCAGCCCCATGAGAAGCCCTCACCTTGGGTGGGAAAGCAGAAGTATAAGGTCCCTCCCTGCATCTAGGATGTTATCAGAATAAACCTGTAGTAAGAGGATTGGGAAAGAGACTGAGGTCAAGAAAAAGGAAGGTGCCCAGCTGTGTAACTGGAGTAGTTGAGGATTGGTGAAATTGGCCAAAAGTATATGATAAACAGTTTGGTCTTGGTGGGAGTGGGACTGTGGATGAGAAGTGACTAAATGACCAGCCTAGTCCTTAAAAAATGATAAGATTTGGACAGTCTTATCTGTCTTGCCCCTTCTATTTCTCCAAATACATATTCATAAAAATAGGGTTAATTATTGGGAAATAGCCATGATTTATAGAAAAGGAGATAATGCAATAGGCAAGATATAATTTTTAAACAAAATCTACCATAGGATAAATGCAGAGAGTAAAATTACAACTTATTAAACTGCTCTGGTTTGATCTGCTGTTCCAAGACCTAAAGTACCAGGTTCATATTTTTTCTTGCCCAGAGACATGAATGGACATATTTCAATGCATAGGACATGGAAGTCTGCCTAAGGCACACACATGCAATCCACATCAAATTAAACAAATTCTATTTTATCGGAAATGCACATATTAGCTGATTAAGTTCAATGGCAGATGTAGTGAATTAGAGTGAAAAGATAGTTTGTGAATATGAATCATTGCTGAAGTATCTAGTGTATAAATAAGCAGAGAATGACTGATTCTTATAGTGATTGATACTGGAGATTGCTGAATTGTAAGTTAACACTTTAGGGCACAGGGAAACTGAGAATATATTTGCTAGCCAAAGTTGTCAAAAGTCTTGAATTCGCTATTTTGATTACATAATGGATGATGTTTATTCCCCTCAGTAACTATCACCGATTATAAAGAAGAGATGGGCCCTCGCTGGTGGCACAGTAGATAAGGTGCAGGGCCTGTGAACCCAAAGTTCTCTGGTTCTATTCCCAGCCAGGTTGCAAGTCAGATATCCAGCCAGGTCCTTAGCTGGAGACACATGAAAAGCAACCATACATTGATGTCTTTCTCCCTCTCTGCCTACCCGCCTGCCCTCTGTCTCTGAAAATAATAAATAAAATCTTTTTAAAAAAAAAGAAAAAGAGATGGATAGGGAGAACTATGTTGCACTTAATTTTGTCTGAATATTTAATCACAAATAATAGAGATGAAGATTTATATATTATATAAATATATAATTATATTGTATGTATATGTAATAAATATATACTATGCATTATGTATTATATTATTATATAATATATTCACACACACATACATACATACCTATATTTTGGAACATATAGCAAAGTTAATATTGTTGGAGCCTTTTTAGTTATGGATTGCTTTGAAAGTAAATTAGTTCACAATAGCTCAGAGACCTAAGACTTCCAAATTCATCCTTTTAGATATTTTGGAATAGTTTTCAATCCAGATAGCCATTTTTCTTTAAAATTAATGTATAAGTTTCTTGAATTACTAAATTTGAAAGGAAAGCAAAATACTTGTTTATAACAACTGATTACAGAAAAAAATGCTTTCCCCACAGTGCTAAAATATGTTGATATTTGTTACATAGTCAGATTTTCTCTTAAATGGGAGCTGTCCAGATTATCTGTCCAGATCACCAGAGCTTCACAAATCAATTAATCCAAATTCTAGAAGAGAAAATGAGTAAACGTTAGATTGGTGGATGCCATTTCATATGGGACATTTCTTTCCTTTCATATTTCAAAATTAGTTGGATTTATCCAAAAATGTTTCTGCAGCTATAGGAAGCTGTTTGTGTTTGCTTATGTAGATGATAATAGCCAGTATGTACTTTGTGAATGTAATGGAAATAAAATTTTAAAAGGAAAGTATTCATTCACATGCAAATGCTGCTTTTATGTAAATTCTATTGAAGAACAGAAAGGAAAGCAGAGAAAAAGTCAGTCAGAATAATGTTGTCTACATTCATTCATTCATTTATTTAATATTTATCCCTCCCAGCATGTTAGTGTGACCTATATTTGTGGGCATTTCTTATGTACATGGTGGAGAGGCAGTGGGGTGTATTGAAACATCACTGGCTTTCTCTGCCTTTTACTATCTGCATACTTTGAATATGTTACAATCTCTGAGCTATAGTTTGTTCATTTGTAGGTGGGGTTAATTATCTCTAAACCTTTCTTGGCTGGTTGTACCAAATGAAGCAAGTTTTGTGAAACTGACTTATACCTTTTATAAAAATAGCATATACATACGCAACATATTAAACACTGACTAGTTTATCTCATGTAATCTCACAATCCAAGCTCAAATACTAGGAGAAGAATATGAGATACAGAGAGTTTTGAAGGTACAAAGCTTGTGGGTGGTAAAAGGTATTTGAACTCTAATGAGAGGAATCTAGAACAGTTTTGTTTATTCTATTTTTTTACACACTCATGATAAAAAATATTTTATATGGTGTCTCAATACAGATAGACATGATACATATATGTATCTACACACACGTATGCATATATTTGAAATAAAAAATTCATGAAACAATGATTACATATTGTGTGATGTGAACTATATTGAATTGAATATATTCTTATATATATAATAGAATATACTTTTATAATGGTAATAACATACTAAATTGTGCAAATCAATTTTGATACACAATTTCAAAAACACTAGTCTTAATCCCACACTTTTAAACCACTATGTTATAACACCTCTGTATTTGACAACAGCTTTTGGTATATAGTAGGTATGCAAAAATATTTGTTTAATATTTGTGAATAATAAAACCTGAAAAGCCTCTAAAAGTTTAATCTGAATTAATAGCTTCAATTTTTTCCACCAGTGATGTTAACTATTTCCCCTCAATTAAAAACAAGAAGTACATTTGAAGACACCATAGCTTTCTGCAGCCCCCATAGTCTAAGCAACCTGGTGAGTAGAAGCCAAGGGCAGATGTATCCGTTGGATAGTTGGTGAATCCTTTTTGCAACTTCAAAGTCAAAATTAAAGATGTAGGATAGTTGAGCCAAAGAAATGCATCCAATTGTGTGCTCTCCTTTGGGTACCTGCCTAGACCCTTTAGGCAGGACCACTCATGCACTTCTATCTGTTGGCACTCATTCTCACCTGTCCTAGGACAGGGGAAGACTTTTTAAAGAAGATATTGACTATAAATCTTTTATTTTACTTTTCTCCTAGATTTTCTTTCAACATGCTTAGGAGTTTACATCAACTGCAAAGAAATCATAATATAATTACATCCTGTTATTTACAATTGGGGCATATTATTGGATCTGCCTCAGGTGAGTAGGGAATTGTTTTGGGAATGAGAGATATATCTTCCTTCTTTTGAGAGAAAAATTAAAATTTCTAAATATTCACTTGATTCTCCCATATGGATTAGAGATTAATAAATTATTCTTCAAATATCTCCTCAGTTTACTGCTTTGAGGCTTTCTATAAATACACTATACGCATTCAAAATAAAGACCATGCCCTTTAATTTTCTTTCTCACACCAGCAAAGTATTATGCATATGAAAGTTCTAAGTGGTAGCATGTAGGGTAAAAGTATATTTAATAATATGAATTTCAAGAAAAGTCTAAAGCCTTTACTAGTTGTGTTATCAGAAAAGTTGCCCAGTAATACAACAGTAATAATCAGAGTAATTCAAATCTGTAGGTCCTGATAATTTTTGTTCCCTGATGTTAACTGAATTGCTTGTCCTCCTTTTACTGTAAATAAATCTGATGTGTTCTAACAAATTGGTTATTTTTTAATTAGTGATTCAGATTTTAAAATGGTAGTTATGTGAGAAAACCTATTAAATAATTTTAGCAAGTTTAAACAATTTTATTCTTAAAATAGTTTTTAAAAAATTGCTTGGGCTTCCCCCATGCATTACAGTTTTAAGTGGCCTTAACCACAGGAGAAAAGATAATGCTAGACATTTCTGAAAACAATAGTTTTTAGGTCCTGGAACATTTTTTGTTTAGTAGTGTGTAAGGCTGATTCTCATGTCAATTCCTGTTAAGATATACAGAGAATCAGCTAGAAAAAAAATGGGATTTATATAAAGTCCAAAGGAACCTGGGGGACTTTCAGGGTGAATTAGTGGGGAAAGAAGAGAGAAGTGGGGAGAAAAAGGAGATAAACATGAGAATTTCTGAAATTCTTTCCAAATGTCTTAACCTGTGCCTAGAGACCATGAAAATTACTGTTTATTATTGTTATCCATTATTATCCAGTCAAATTACATGTTGAGCATTTATACTAATCAAGGTACTTGATTAAGTGTTAAATCCTTATCTGAGGATATGTTTATTGATTGAGAGAGAGAGAGAGAGAGAGAGAGAGAGAGAGAGAGAGAAACAACAGAGGAACAACTACTGATAAAAAACAGAAACATTGATTGGTTGCTTCTCATACTTGCCCTGACCAGGGATTGAACACAGAGCCTTTTGGTGGATGAGACAGTGCTCCAACCAACTGTGCCATCTGTCCAAGACAAGGCATTTAGCTAAATTAAAAAGGAATCCAAAGACTGCAGATTTTTTCCCCAAACCCTTTAAGAGTTATTATGTAATTGCAGAAATAGAATATAAAACTACCAGAAGTGATCCAAATAACTAATAACCCAAAGCTGAAAATGATGAGACATGGACACTTCCCAGAAAATCTTAGAAGTGAGAACCAACCTTGGAATGAAAGAATACTTTACTTAGAGTGTTAAAAATATCTAGTATAGGGAATTCATATAATGGGATTATTTGTACTAAAAGTATGTTCTGGAAAGATTGTTTGTTTTTGAATGCTTAATTTATCATCTCCCAAAGGGCCAATATCTTTAAGCCCAGAGCTTAACTCTTTAAAGCTCTGCCATTACTTTGTTGTCTTAAAATGGCCACAAAGAAGAGGGGTTAGTTCCAAAGCAAGTTTCTGCTTATGGCTCTTCAGGGTGAGGGATGCCTTTTTTGTTTTAGGATTTTTTCTCATCGATTATTCTTTATTGACACTTAGCTTATTTAGGGCAATTTATTAACTGTTAATAAGTTAGTTAAAAAGCTATGATAGCAAGGAGTTGATTGGAATCAATGGATGCAAAGTTGGCAGTTAGATCATCTTTAGACCTCAGAACTCATTCTCTTTTTGCCATCCAATAATAGGTAGCCAAAAGTGTGTGCTTGGCAGGAGGATAAGGAAGAGAAGAATCTGGGAAATGTGGAGAGATGAGTAAAGTTCCTAATGTTAACTCACAGGGGAATATTCAGAGAATCTTCTAGGGAAAAAAAAGTATGCTGAATAAAATTGAAGACTTCCTTAGATGCTCTAGGAATACATTACAATTATAATGACAGCTAAAGGGTATCCAGATATTTCTAAAACCTGATATCTAAGAATTGCTGCTAAGCTCCACCAAAGCAAAGATTATCTAATTAAATGTAGCTGTCAGTGTTTATAAGCGGAAATGAGGCTTACATTCTGTTTATTGATTTAGTCAATAAGTACAGGAGAGAGGAAAAGTATAAACGGTACATGTGTGTGCATTTTTTAATAATGGGACAGGATTCTGGAAACCTCAATTCTAACCCTATACAGCTGTCTGGCTATAAACAGTGTTCCATCTTCTGTGAAAAGAAGATAATAATGTTGATCACATCTCTGTCCTGGGAGGGTCCAATGCTTGGGTGAGAAAGGACTTGGAGTAAGGAAAAGTGAAAAGTGCTATTTAAGTACTTTTAAACCCAAGCTGAAATAGGATGCCACTAAAACTGATTACTCAGAGGAAAATGTACTTGATAGCCAAGCTGTGTTGTCAAAATAAAGACCCTAGCAAACATAAATCCAACATTAAGGAGGTTAATTTTTAGTACAATTATCTTTGAGAAAATACTAAACTAAAACATCTAACTCCTCATTTGCAAAATATGAATGACAATAGTTGTCTCTCCAATGGTTTGTGTGAGCATTTCAGGAGGCAACATGTTTAAAGTGTACCCAGCATAGAAAGAGTACTCAGGAATGATTAGCTAGTCTTTCTATCATCATCATTAATAAAAACTATAATAGAACCTTTTTACTTAATTAAAAATGGATGCTATTAAGCTCATGCTCTTTATTTACCAAATTATGAGTAAAGTTATTATATTTACAAATCATTGATTCTTTCCTATGTCAATTAGCTAACAGTTGATTTTTTTAAGCCAGCAAAAATTGGGAAGGTCTTACTGAGAAGAAAATACTACTTTAGGCCATTTTATGAGGTGAATTTTTTTTTCCAGGATGAAAATTCTCTCTCATTTATTCTGGGTTGGTAGTATCTTGACAGAGTGTCTTTTCCTTTGTGATTATCTCAAAGTTGAGTTTCATCTAAAGGCTTTAATAAATAACTATTAGTTTCAAAGCCTGGAGTCCTTATCAACTCTTATCGAGGAAAGTAAAAATTTACAATTGCGGTCCTAGTAAAAACTCTGTAAGAGAAATTATATTTGGGACCATTATTTTATTCACAAACTATTATAAAACTTTAGAGTATGATGTCATGTGTGACATGGAAATGGCTTCATTTTGCTTGTAAGATACTCATTCCTGTTTCTGGGTCTGCACGTGTCAGCACCAGAACTCAGCGCAGTGAATGGCTTCATGTCAAGGATCAAGGCAAAAGTTCCTAAGGTCCCCACCCAGTACCTCTGTGCTGGTCGCTATCTACCTGTTTTTACCAAGGGTGCTGAGGATGATTGATATTACAGCACTACAGATGCGCTGGAAAATGCATGCTCCATAAAAGTGCGTATTTAGAGGCATACAGGGCTGTGTGTCAGTTGAGTGTGTGGCAGCAGCTCCCTAGTTGAGAAGGTGCTTGTCCTCCACCTGCACCAGGTCAAGGTGCTGTCCTGCACAAATGTTTCAGTAGGGACCTCAGCTTTCCTCACAAAGGCCTCCTTCCTGCCCATGCACTTTGGCCTATTTATAATATGGTAATCTCCATCAAATAGAAAAATGAAGCTAAGGTCCTAAGGCCATTTGAGGGACCATTCAGGTGAAATCAACAGTATTGATTGCCCCAACTGGCAGTCCAGGTGTTCCAGGAATGCCCTTCCACCTCCTCTCTGCCTCTAGCTCCCTTTCTCCATCCCTCTGTAGGGCTGTTTCTCCCCTTTCACTGTCTCTTACACCTCCCCTCGAATCACCTCCCTATTGTCACTGCCTTGGCACCACCTGAAGTCCCAGTTCACCTATGAGATGCCTGATTTCTCTTCTGCTTCCCTCCTTCCTACCTTCAGTCTCAAATGCAGCCCCAAATTTCATCTCCCTTTAGGTATGTTGGGTCACACAAATAAGAAACCCACTGAAACTGATGTAATCAAAGGAGGGGAATGCCCTGGAAGGCTAAGGGAAACCGCCCTTTTAGAGACTTGGGCAGCTGTGAGTGACAGTTCTCATCATTCTTTGCATCTGGGTTGACCTGGGCTCTGCTCCTGCTTCTGCTTTTGCTTCTTCCTTTCTCAGGGGACCAGCCTCTTTTGTCCACATCCTCCTAGTCTGTCAGCAATGGTCCCCAGAACAGCTTGCTATAGATCTAAGTCCCCAAATTGCAATTATAAGCTCCCAGAAAAGAAAATGAATTTGACTAAATTTGGCTTTGAGTCAATCAGCTGTAAGAAGAGCAGAGGCTGGGCCGCCAAGGGAAAGAGCCAGCAGGGCTAAGAGAACAGACACAACAGCCACAGCCCCTCTTTCTCAGACCAAGCTCTCTCTGAGATGATTCCCAGGCTTTACTGACCCACCCCACCCTGGGGTGATGTGCAGGATCCCAAGCCGTCCTGTCTCTTCCCCCCTCCACTCTGGCCATGTCCTTGCCCTGGTGCCTTTTGGCGCTTCACTTCTGGAAGTGAAGCGCCAAAAGTTCTCTCCCCCTTACTTCCATTCTTAACCACAGTTCTCTCCCCCTTACTTCCATTCTCCCACCACAGGGAACCTGCTCACCATTGTTCTTCGCTTTATCTCATGTCCATCTGCTGGTCTAATTTGAGAATTTTATGTTACTAAAGCTGATTCCCAGCCTTGTTCTTTCCAAATTTCCTGAAAGTAGGAGAAGTTGCCATTGTCTCGGATATGGAAGGGATGGAGTGCACAGTGCTCTGTTCAGACTGCCAACTGATTCCCATCTTTTCTACCACCTTGTCCTTATGTAGGGTCCATTCCCCCTGACCCAAACCCTCCCTCTCCTGGGTCCCACTTAGCACTCCAGGGGTTGTCACTGGTCCAGTTGGTCCTCCCGCTGGTTCTCTTGAAGGGCAGGCCTCAGGGCCACACTTCAGGCCAAGAGCTTATTCAAAATGAAAAGATATCCATATTTAAAATATTAATTTAGATGTATTTATGCAAGTATGTTTTAATACTTTTCAAGTGTATCATAGATGGAGTTTTGTTTTGTTTTGTTTGAACAACTTGGATTTGAAAGTTGACCTCCAGAATTTAAATAGAGACACTGTAAAAAGTGGGACCTGTAAAGACCTAATTCTTAGTATTCAATGAACATTTTTTTTTCTTTTGAAGTTCCCAAGTTTGGTAAGTAAATCTTCCAATCTTCTGAACTCGAAGCTAGAAATTTTTGGGTTATGTTTTCTGCTGTTTTTAAGCAAGCACTTATTACATATACTTCAATAACACCCATGCACAAATGTGCACAATGAAACACAGCTCAGTGAATATTCACTGAATGAGCACACGCTTGTAACCAGCAGCTAGCTGAAGGAAGAAGCACAACTTCCAGTTCCTTTCATCCCCACCCCCGGCCCACCCCTGGCCAACCATCTTTCAATGGAGAATGCTAGCATGACTTCTAGTACTCTGGATTAGTTTGCCTATTTATTAAAGTCATATGAATGGAATCATACAATAAATGTTCATGTTCGTCTGATGTTTTTTACTCAACATTAAACTGAGGAAATTTATTCTTGTGTCTTATTTAAAGATTTTTTAAAAATGTATTTATTATTCTTAGAGAAAGGGGAAGGAAGAGAGTCAGAGAGGGAGAGACATCACCTGCTTCCAGCCATGGACCTGGCTGGAGACCTGGCTTGCAACCTGGTTATGTGCCCTAGCTGGGAATGGAACCAGCAACCTTTGGGTTCACAGGCTAGCACCTTATCCACTGTGCCACCACCCAGGGCCTAAGATTTTTTAATTTACTATTTTTAGAGAGAGGGTAAAGGAGGGAGGAAGAGAAAGAGAGAAACATGAATGTATAGTTGTCTTTTGCTTGCCTCCAGTTGGGGACCTAACAGGAGACCTGGCTTGCAACCTGGGTATGTGCCCTGGCTGGGAATCAAACCAATAACCCTTTGGTTCACAGGCAGGTGTTAAATCCATTGAGCCATACCATCCAGGGCTCTTGTATGTTTTTATGGTTCTTTTTTTTCTCATTGTTATGTAGTATTTCATCTAACAAATTTACCGTATCATTCAATTATTGCTGGATGTTTGGATTTTTATTTCCAATTTGGGCTATTAAAGAAAGTGCTACTGTGATTATTCTTATGCATGCCTTTTTGTGAACATATGCACACATTTCCCTTGGGCACATGACTAGGAGTGGAATTGCTAAGCCATAAAGCATGTATATGTTTGGCTTTAATAGGCACTGCCCAATAGTCTGCACAGTAGTTCTACCTCTTAATGATGATTGAACAATGTAAAATAATTATTTAACATTTAATAGTATTTTAATTTTTCTCAAAAAAGCTAAATACGATAAAAACCATATTCTGTTTACTTCTGAAACAATAGGAATCATCGATCAAAGAAGGAAATAGCACAGAAGAGATTGAAATTTTTCAATTAAAAGACCATAGAGGTTATCTATGTCATTTTCAGATATAAAATACATTCCCTAAGATACAGAGATATCCTAGTCATACCATAACAATATAGTCATACCATAAAAGAGTGGCAGGGCAATGCTTGTCTCAAAGCCATTTATGCACATGATCCATGTTCTTTTCCTTATCTTTCAATTCTACAAATAAATTTGGCATCCTTTTCTGGGCCAGTCAGTGCACTCAGCATTGTGGAAATTTCTAATAAAGTCAGAAAAGAGCATTCCGGTATCGGAGCTTAAGCCTTGATAGAAAAAGCAAATCTCTATAATATTTTTGCCAGAATGATTTTTGACCTGACTTTTATCTTTAGTAGCTAATTTGTCATTCATACCAGACTGACCCTTTTTCTGTACCTTTTTTATTACTGTTCTCCTGATTCAGATCCTTATTTTCCAGGACTGAATTATTTCAACAGCCTCTTGGCTGATTTCTTCAACTGTATCTTCTGTCATTTCTAATATATCTCAGCATATTATTGATTGAATTAGTCTTTATGAAATAACATTCATTTTGCATTTCTTCTTGTCAGTACTCAACAAGAGTTACATACTCATATACCTATAAAGCCAGATAATGCAAGTGAGTAAGGAAGGCCAAGTAATGGCTTTTGCATATTTTGTGTTTAGTAATATTCTTTAAGTCTATGTAGAGCTATTCTTTATTCCATTTTTCTTACAAATCAGGCACCTATTGGCCTTGGTTTCATTTCCTGATTTGGTAAAACCAAGTTAAAAGAAAAAAGTACCTCCCTTTTTAATCCCACAATAAGAAAACCAATAGCAGTAGCACAAATTCAACTGGAAACAGAGGTGAAAACCCAGGAGATCCTCATTTAAAGAGAGATATTTGCAGCTATTCAGCTCTAGGCAATCATTGCCTTGATGGATTTTGGCCTAGTTTTTTAGATCTTTTGATTTTTCAAATGAATTGTGAAAATCACATTTTTCTATGAAATGTCTGTATATTGAGATTTTTGGCATCTAATTCAACTTTTTTTGGAGGGTAAAACCTTGTAAGTCACAAACAGAACAATAGAGGGGAAAGTTCTATATGTGAAGTATGGTTCCCAAGCTGCCTGCTTGTGAATTCTGCCCTGCATCAAATAAATTATATGCTTTTATATCATCTAAACCGTTATAACTCTTGTTGTCTTGGCTGCCTTGGCTGTTAACATTATTTCACATTCTCCCCAACAAACTTGCTTAGTTTGTTAGATTGGCCCTTCCCCTGTCTTCACAGAACATAACCACTGGTAGTTATGGCCACCCCTTTGGCCAATTATTGCATTTGAGTCCATCCATGCTCTCTACCACCATCCATCCCACTTCCTCTTTCCTTTGAAGCTCCCCTGGCATCCTATTTTGTCCATGAAGTCATTTTTAATACTTCAAGATGCATTGATTTCCCCTTTTTCTGAATAAAATATATCTATTTTTTTTTGTATATTTACAATTACTGGCACCACAACTACAACTCAATAATCTTTTTAAAAATTATCTACTATCATGTTTTAAATCCATCCTATAGCACCCCTCTTCCCAGCAATTTTTAGCATAATTTGTGGCATGTATAGAATGTGTATTAGCTGTTTTGTTTGGCTGATTGATAATATAAAATGTGGGATGGCAACTATAGATCATCAAAATGATCAAATATTTAAGCAACTATTTAGCTAGTTGTTATGCATGTATACTTTAAGTTGAGATGTTTTATTTGCTATTTAAGAACCTGAAGCATTTGAAAAGCCTGGATTTTGATATAAACTCTTTTAATTATATGTATGCTCATGAAGGTGCATTTCCCTTGTGAAGTCCATAAGAACAGGGCAATCTATTTATATCTTTCCATCACATCAATTTTGTGTGCAATAAGTACAGAATGAATACTTATTGGCTGGTCACTTCAGTTTAGTAGTTTCATGAAGAGATTTGAAGTGTTTTATCATTGGAAGCAGATGTATTTGTGAAACAAAGACATTATCATTCATTTATCTTTGGAAAAATTGTTTTAGGCTCACCTGATAATATAGATATTATCTCAGGTTTATTTTTACTGGTTGGGTAAGCTGTGAAGTAAAGTTTATACTTTGGAAATGAACAATGAAATGACATTGTAACCTGAGCATGAAATGTGACCTAAAGCGACACTGTTTATGTTATACCTTATATGTTCTTCAAAGTCACTCCACTATTAGTGTTCTAGGAGGTCTGGGATATGCATTCCTTATCTACTCCAGAAACAAGATTGAAATCCAAGACTCCCTGGAAGCCCTCCTAAATAGCTGCTATAAATTTTGCAAAGACAGCAGTCAAGAAGGACAGCTTAGAGTTGGCAATGGGAAATAGGAACTTCTGGTTTCCAAGAAGTGGATGAAGGAGACTTTCTGAAACCATGTCAATAGTATGTAATGATTACAATGAGGGACAAATTAGTTTTCAATATGAAAAATGTCATTCTATTACAAAGTACCTTATTTTCTAGAGAGGCACTTTATACTGAAGAACTTTCCACAGTGATAGAGATGTTCTACATGTGTGCTGTCCAATATGTGAGCATATGAAAGGTAGCAACTATAACTGGGAAAATGAAATCTTAATTTTAACTAACTTACATGTCAATAGCCACTAGTGGCTACCATATTAGCACAGTTCTAGAGATAAATAAAGGCTTAAAATAATTTTTGATCTTGTTTAGGTCAAGAACCCCAACTATCTTCAGTGAAGATCTTTGCATTTTAATTTCTCAAGGTGAAAATTCTTTACAGCAAGCGAAGGTATGGGCAGTGTGAACAAGAGGCAGCACTGACAGTGACTAGAAGAGCGAATGCTAGCACCTGTTCTGTCCCTCTGATATGACTGGCTTCTCTGTGAGGGTACACAGCCGCTCCTGCCCATGCTGGGCGTTTCTCGGACAATTTAGAGATAATCATTCATAGAAGTTGAAAAGCCACACTGTATCTGATTGAATAAAATGCTGTTTTTGAAAATAACCTAGGTATATTATTGAAGCCCAGTGCTATATGATTTGCTAGGTCACAATATCAAACATGTTTGTGCTTATTATTAAAGCATATTCTGAGAATCTTTAAAGTCAAATATCTATTGTTTAGCACATGTGTTCCAGTAAATGTGAGAAGCAGGTATGTAAGAAATCAGTTCACATGTGCTTCATTTTACATTGTACAGCTTCCATGAACATCTGTTTTCATTTCAAAAGAAGAAACTGAAGCTTTCTTTGAAATATCACTGATCATGAAATAACAAAATGAAGGGACCTATAAAATTATACAATAACCATTAAGTAAGAGATTGGGAAAGCCCTGGAGAGTTAGCTAGACTGCTTCAAGAATGAGCTGAGAACAATGAAAGAGAGATATAGTTCTGCTATTTTTAAAGACCTATAGAGAGAAGAGATCTAATAACCTCTTTCATCTTTTAATTATGAGGAACATCCTATTTTATACTGAACGTTATCATTTAGATTCTAATTTACATGCTTACAGATTCAACAAACTTAAATGACAAACTACATTATTTCCAGTACATCAAGAGTAGAATATGTGGTTTATTTAAGTCTTGGATGCTGTGATTCAGGATGGAAGGACTTTGCCCATTGCTGTGAAACTACTTTTTGGAAGAGGAAAGAAGCTTGTTGATGATGTGTCCCTTTCCCATTCTTCTAAACCTGTGCATTTGACTTAGAATGCAGTGTTTATTAGAACACTGACACCAAGACTTTGGAAGGATCTCTGTGAATATGTGGCTAGCAGGTCAATAAATTACCACTGATGGGAAAGAAGTAAAAGCACAGGTTTTTCAGGCTTTAGTACTTTGGTCCTACTTTGTACATTTTGTAATTTTCTGCCATAAATATGAAATTGTGCCCAAAGGGAAAAATATGACAAATAAATTACATAAGTTAAGAAAACTAAAGCTTCTACATTTGTGAGCCAAGAATTTTGTCTTTTGTGGAGTCATAGTTGTCTTTGACTTAGAAGGACAGGACTGTAAGTGGAAAGGACCAGGGGCTGGGGCTTCTGCTGGCCTTAGACTCTTCATCCTCATTTCTCTTACCTGTTAAAGAAAAAAAAAGGGGCTGAATTACAGGCACACCAGTCCTCTGTTACAGCATTAGTGCATGAACACTGAAGGTTCAAGTGTTTCCATAAATACAAAAATTTTGATACACAAATTTTAAGAGGTTTGGTTCTAAGAAAAAAGAATTCATAAGAGGTATGCAGCTTTCCTTTTATTAAGAATTATCATAGTTTTGGTTGACCAGGAACTGATGATCCATTCCTATCTCCTTGATGAGAATTGCATCACATTTTTAGACCTGGAATGCAATGTAAAACTTTCTGTTTTAAGTCATTGTTAAATCATCAGGTCAAATAATGTAAACTATATGACAGCATAAAATACTTAAATTCTGGCCTTTTCTCTCCTTGACTCCAACAAACATTGAATTCTCTTCAATTTAATTATCTAGAGGGTTATACTTCATTATTTTTCTTTGAAATAATTTTTTTCTTTTCTTTCTTTTTTAAATTATTCTTTTCATTTTTTAATACCCCAGAACAGATGAAAAAGAATGCAGGAGCCTTAGTGTTGTTAGGGTGAGAAATAGATTATAAGCATCAGAATGAAATAAAACATTCCACTCTTGTCTTTATGTTTTAAATTTTGACAGTATTTAACCACAAAAATAAAAGTATAAAAAGGGTTATACTATTAACACAATTTATGAACCACTCTTATTTTCTTGATTTCCTTTCACAATTAAAATTCAAATCCAGATCCATGAAGTGGTCAATTAGCTTAAGAGGAAATTAAAATTATTTACAGCTACATTAAATTTGGTGATTTACTTCTCACAGATGAGTTATAGAAGTACTTGGCTCTGTCATAGAAAGTCCTTAACAGAAAATGGTCTTTCCTTCCTAATGATTTTCTTTTCTACTTTTAACCTTTAAAGTCTTGAGAATGAATACATATAATATTGAAGACACAAGTACAAATAAGACAGATTCTCTCATGCCCTAATTAAATGACATTCAAAAAATATTGCTCAAGAAATGCCTTAATTTAAAAATTTTTAAGACATAGTCCAATTCAGCATTTCCTTATTGACATAATCATAATTTGTTAGTGTAATGGGCAGTGCACCTAGCCCAGGGTCTCAGGTAGGGAGAATTTGTTGGATGAGCCTATGCTATTGTTCATGTCCCTATGACTGCTTCATAACATGCTTGACTATCCAAGTGTTCAGAATGCCCATTGAATCATCTCATTGTTTCCTTTACTTATCTCAGTCAACAAGTTCTTTGCAACTGGCTTCCCTTTGCTGAAGCGCTAGTGAGGGGAAAATTGTAATATTGTCATAAAGAGCTCACCCAAACCTGTGAAGAAGAAGAAAATGCAGGAAAGCAGGAATTGCAAGGAAGTGGGGGAATCACAGAGATGATGCATTTGAAAAATTAACACACTTTGGCAAATGAAAGAAAGGAAGAAAAAAGTGGGCCTGGATGGGGTGGTGCAGAGGCTTTGAAATTGAGAAAAAGTTTAAATTTAGATTTTATATAACATTCCTCAGGGTTTCTCAGCAACTCGAGGATTGTTTTTGATAACTAACAGGATGATCATTCTCATCATGATCATCAAATGGAAAGAGCATTTCAGAAGATACCATAAGCTCTGCCTTTTGGAGTATTTATAGCTTGGCTGAGCCCATATCCCAGCAGCAGCCAGCAGACTGGAATTAAGAAAGAACTGGCAGTTGTATTTGCACCTAATTCTTTGTAACCTACTGCAGAAACAGATGCTTCCTTATAGTGCAACGTATGGGCACCTTTCATAGCACATGTGATGCTAGGTATAGGAAGCCTTGCCAATCAAAATCCATACTAAGAAGCTTAGGTATTTATTGGCACTTTAATTCCATATAAAGCAAAACTATATTATTTATCATGAAAATGCCTGCCTTCCAATGGTACACCATGGTGCAGTGGGAAGAACCTGCCCTGGGAACCCAGAGATTCAGATCCAGTACTAGCCATTCTGCACCTAGCTGTATATTCCTGGACAAGCCAGCATAAAGCCTCAGTTTTCTTTCATCTGTAAAATATGGAACAGTAGGACTCATTATTTTTCACATCTCTAAGGTAATATAAGAAGCACTTTGTGGGTTATTTACTAAAATTGTCATTGCTTTATATAACTAAGTCTTTAAATTAAAGCAAGTTTCATCATCAAACACCTTTTTAAAATTTTTATTTATTTATTTTTAGAGAGAGAAGAAGGGGGGAAGAAAGAGGGAGAGAAACATCAATGTGTGGTTACCTCTTGCGCCCCCATGACTGTTGATCATGGTGCACAACCCAGGCATATGCCCTGACTTAGAATTAAACCAGTGACCCTTTGGTTCACAGGTCAACACTCAATCCACTAAGCCACATCAACCAGGGCTTCAAGCATTTTTTAAACTGTACTCACTCAAACACTTTGGGTAACTCATTGCTTTTTTTTTTTTTTTTTTTTTTTTTGCTATTTCTTTTTATTCTTGTTTTGGTTCAATTCATATCCAAACTTGTGTTTAAAATTTAAACACAGCAGATTTATTGCAGACTAATGCTGGTATGTTTTACAAGTTACTGATGAAGAAAGTGGGAGGGAGAATGCCCTGTAATAAAGGGTTAGATTTAGCCATTCCAACCATGTAGGTAAAATATAATTTGACTATTCAACATTAATGGAATTATCTATGTAAAGATATCACTTATTTAGCAAGTTGCATATGATTCTTCATAACTCTCATTTCTAAACCCAATTCACACTACCCCTGCCAATGCCCTTGTACTATACCCTCATCACCATGGTCACTATTCTGTGAGCAAGCTGCATGTCTTCCCGTGCTCAGCCCCACACTTGACATGCCCTCTGCATAGAATGCATTCTCTCCCTCCCCTTTTCTCTCAGCAAACTTCTTGTCATCATGGAGATCCCAGCTCAGATATTATCAAACAATTAAATGTATAATATTCTGGACTTGCACAGCCCTTTATAAGTATCTTACCACATGTCACTACTGATTTGTGTGCATTTATACTTCAATAAACTGTGAGATCCATAGGAAGAGGATGGTGTCTTCTTCATAGAGATTTCTATAAAGCCTTGCTGTACCTAGTAGGTGCCAGAAGTCATTGTTAGAAAGAATTAAAAAAAGAAAGTTTAAAAGAGAAGATGGATGAATGGAGAATGGATGGATGTTTTGTCTAAGTTTACATCAGTAAGTGAGATAGCTAATATTTCCCTCAGCCTATTTCAGCTAAGGAACAGATATTTTGCTAGAATATAATTGGTTGAAAATAAGTGTTTGATTTAGTAATTATCAAACATGCATTCAGTATTTAAAGGAAATTTAATAATAGTTTAGTTTTTATTTTTATCATCTCAAGCTATGGGTAATTCCCACATCTCAGACTGCATAGCAGTAGCCAATTTCAGGATATTAACATTAGTATACTAGTATTTAATGAACAAAAATAGCACCATGTTATTATATCTAGAATGCATCCCTAAATTTTTGGTTTGCACAATAAGATTCACAAGCATATTAAAAAGAAAGTGTCTGACATGTCTAATACCAGATCTGACAGTAAAAGAAGCTGAGACTGAGGGGAAAATGACATGAATGCAAGTTGAATTTCTATCATCCACTTTATCCGATGCAAAAAACATGAGGCCAATCACACCACAAATTCATGTCTCTCCCTGTCATTTAACACATGACACAACCATAAAACAATCAGTGAACGAGCCACACATAAAATTTCAGTCATTATGCTGTCTTTCCTAATACAGATATCTAGCTGTATGACAAAAAATAATGATCATTTAAAGTGCACTTAAACATTTAGATTTTTTTTTGTTTTTTGTTTTAAATATTTTATTTATTATTTTTAGAGAGGGGGAAGGGAGAGAGGCAGTGGGAGGTAGATATCAATATATGGTTGCCTTTCACCTCCCTCCAGCTACAGACCTGGCTGGAGACCTGGCTTGCAAACTGGTTATAGATTCCCTGGCTGGGAATTGAACCAGAAACCTTTGGATTTGCAGGGTAGATATTGTTTTGGTAAGTATAAAAATAAGATATTTTCTTATAAAAATTTTAAAAGTTATATAAAAATAATTTGAACTGTATCACTTTATGCCCTGCACTCACTAACAATATTTTCATGTATGTTGGTTGAACTGCATAGACAGAGATCAATGCACAGATAAAATTGGAATCAAGCTATAAATGATTTTGTATCCTATTTTCATCTAACATTTCATTATGAACATTTATTTTCTCATCATTAAATTCTCAAAAATATTTTAATGCCATATTAATTTTTCATAAGAATTTATTATAATTTATTTAAACCTTTCCCTAATGTTTTTATTAGTTTTGCTGTTAAAATACAATGAAGAATCTTTTGATTAATTTTTGGGTACATTTTACTCATTTAAATTAAATTAGCAGAGTATAACTGGTGGGTCAAAATATGAAAAATTTTTAGGTTCCTGATATGATGGTAAATTTCCCACTTTATTTCAAATGCTTTTGGATAGCAGCAAAGACTACTTAAATGAAAACAATTTCCACTCTTATAATAGAAAAATGTGGTTTTGAATTAACCTTAGCTAGAAATCTTCCTGAAAAAAAGAGAATATTAACAGAATAAGGTGTTTTCAACATGTACTATTATTATGAAAGAGGACCCTAAAGCTCAGATTCATCAGGAGGTAATAAAGCAGTAACTTTAATAGTTTTCTTACCTTTTGCACATCTATAACCAGTTTAAAATATATAATTTTTCTAAGTAAAAAATATTTTTTAAAGATTTTATTCATTATTTTTAGAGAGAAGGGCAAGGAGGGAGGAAGAAAGGGAGGGAAACATCAATGTATGGTTGCCTTTCACCTGCTCCAGCTGGGGACCTGGCTTGCAGCCTGGTTATGTGCCCTAACTGGGAATCAAACCAGTGACCTTTGGGTTCCCAGGCTGGCGCCTTATCCACTGAACTATCAGCCAGGGCTCAATTTTTTCTAATTTTTAATCATTATTGTTAACACTATTACAATGTCCACCCCCCAACTTTGCCCACCTCCATTTATCTCCCACTTCCCCCTTCCCTCTGGCCATCACCACAATGTTGTCTGTGTCTGTGAATTATGCCTATGTGTTCTTTGGCTAATTCTTTCACCTTCTTTCATTTGGTTCGCCCCCTCCCCACTTCCATCTGTCAACTGTCAGTGTGCTCCATGTGACCATGCCTCTGTTTCTATTTTTTTCATCAGTTTATTTTGTTCATTAGATTCCACATATAAGTGAGATCATATGGTATTTGTCTTTCTCTGACTGACTTATTAACATAATAATCTCTAGATCAATCCATGCTATCACAAAAGGTAAAAGTTTCTTCTTTGTTATGCCTGCGTAGCATTCCACTATGTAAATTTACCACAGCTTTTTTATACACTCATCTGCTGATGGACACTTGGGCTGTTTTCAGTTCTTGGCTATTGTAAATAATGCTGCAATGATCAGAAGGTGCATATATTCTTTCAGATTAGTGTTTCAGGATTCTTAGGATATATTCCCTTAAATGGGATTGCTGGGTCAAAAAGTAGTTCCATGGTTAATTTTTTGAGAAAACTTCATACTGTTTTCCACAGTGGCTGTACCAGTTTGCATTCCACCAACAGTGAACTAGGGTTCCCTTTTCTTTGTATCGTTGCCAGCATTTATTATTTTTTGACAACTAATGATAACCATTCTGATGAATGAGGTGATATCTCATTGTGGTTTCATTTTTCATGTCTCTGATGATCAGTGGCAATAAGCATTTTTTTTCATATATCTGTTGACCATCTCTATGTCGTCTTTAGAGAAGTGTCTGTGCAGGTCCTTTGCCCATTTTTAATTGGATTGTCTTCCTAGTATTGATGTGTGTAGTTTTAAAGGACTCTCCAGAGAGTTTTAAGACCTGATTTGAAATATATGATGTTCAGCATGTATCATTTACCTTTATAGAAAAAGTGGCAAGTTTTATACAGAACATTTAATGAGGCAAAAATTAAGAAAATATTGCATAAATATAAAATGATCTATTTTGTCTTCAAGAAATGACAAATGATTGCTCAGTCATTTAGATTCTTAAATTCTTAATATTTATACCCTGTAAAGCACTTTATAATTGATCCTCTACAACTTTCATGTAACTTAAATTATAAACTAACTCTAGCATTGGTCTTCATCCAAACAAAAACTGAAAAAAGTTACTAATACCAATTGAATCAAGATGGAAAAAAGTATTTATTTATCAGAGAACTGAAGGAATCACATTAACATTGAGGACTGAGACACTGAGATCTAATTCCAGCTCATTTCTTAACTAGATTTACCCTAGGCAACTGAGTTCATTGTTAAGAGCCTCTTACATCTGAAGTTTGAGAGTTGAATGATGCATTGTAACTAGAGGACCTGACTTAAAATATGGTACATATTCTTTGAGATTGACATGGTGAAGAGTTAGAGGTAATTGTTCCTGTTAGAGGGGATGGCTTTTTACCTGTAATGTTCAAATACTTCTCTGGGAAAATCTAGGCTCATACTGGGTTGAAATTAGTGTACTTCTTGGTTTAAAATGATCAAGGCCCTAAGTCCACACTAGAGTTGACCTTAGTTACTTGCCATATAAATTGTAGCATCAAATTGACTTTTCAAGGGTCTCTAAATTTTAAAGAGGGTAGGTTATTTGTGCTTACTCTTGGTCCAGGTGAGCTATAGAAAAACTTTAACTGGAACACATATTTTTAAAAATTACATTTTCAGTGCTTTTATCTTCTAGTCCTCCCACCCACCCACCCAAGGAAAGATATAAGGGAGAAAGATCCAGTTATTTCTCAAAGCACAGGACCCTTAATGAGAGAAAATACTCAAAGACTATTCTGTGACCTATAGGTCTTCCGAAACATCTACACCAACAACTCAGCCTTCCAGAGAGAAGACCAGGAGTAATTTAGCACTGCTATTGCTAAGAGAACTGCCTTCACAGATGTATATCCACTTAATGATAAAAATAAAACACAGGAGGTGTGGGTTGGTTTGAAATTCTTGTTTCTTCGCATGTAACTGTAGATGGTGAACCCTGAGACCATTCTGTGAGTTTCAACACAAAGGCATCATGCTCAGATTAATAAGTTACCACTGTTTGAGAGGCTTGTTTGAGATGCCAAATATTAACTAATTTTTAAGTGCCCAGCTCTGTTATCCTTGTGAGCATGGAAATAGAGACCATGTCTTTGCTGCAGACAGATCAAATATTTTCTTTGTCACTAACTGATAAATTCAGTGCTTAAGTCTTTGCAAATTCACTTGGAAAAGGAAAAGCAGGCTTGTTAGTTCATGAAGATATTAGGCATAGAGAAAATCCAAAGATATTGGGGAATTGGCAAAGCATGTTGGCTTAGAGTATACTTCTGATAAGAGTGTATTCCCAGGAAGGGTAAACACATTGATAAACTCATTGCCCTTGATCTTCCAACACAGTTTCTATTGACATTTCTTACAGCTCTAGGCCCAGATTAGAGAGCATATGGCTCATTGATTGCATTTAGGGCTCTTAATGACAAGAAAGAAGATTGAATTCTTCTCCTTGTATACACAGGGAAGGTTAGTAGCATTTCCTTTTCGGTCTTAACACAATTTTGAATTTGCAAATTTAGTTTTGGATTCCGTTACTAATTCAGTAATTATTTCAAGAGATACATTTACTATAATTCTTAAAATATTTTAATATTTTAAATCTGACCATTCAAGTCATGAGTTTTGAGTCTCTATACAAATTAAATTTTAAGAGTTGTGTGAAAAAGGTTTATATCATTCTTGTGAGTTTTTGTGTATATATCATATGTATTGTAATCTTAAAACTCTGTAAGAGTATTTTGACATATTTAGAAATCATTTTCTATTAAAAAAATTAAAGATTACTGAGAAAATGTACCTAATATCAGTGACATCAGATATTATATTTGGTAGGAACTGGTTAATCAGATGACTTTGGCTTGCCTTAGGCTTCCTTAGAACTCATTGAATCCTTTGGTATTTATGTTACTGGGCAAAATCCTCTGAAAAACTTTTACTGCATGTATACTGGGGCCAAAGACCTATTCATTAGGACACTACACTTTAATAGAGATAAGAAACTCATTTCCATTATTAGGTTAGGAGCATCTACAAATTGCCTTAACTCATTTAAAATGTTTTAGTAGAAAGTAGCTATAATTAATTAAAAGCAGCTAATTTATTGAAGTGCAAAAATAGATTAATTAAATGGAGATGTTGGGGCACATATTGACTGGGAAAGATCATTATAAAATTTATATTCACATCATCAGAAAATGTCACTGGTATAGAGCAGGAGGACTAAGCAAGAAGACTTCTGTATACACCCAGCAGATTAAACACATGGGTGTCCTGAACAGGTCAAGGAACTCCCTCCTCTACTCTGTGCAGACAGATGACTTTTCTTTCTCACCATTTCTGTAGACCAAAAATTGATTTTTTAGAAAAATCAATTGAGAGAACCTTGACTTGAGTCAACAGGTCCAGTGGACAGTAGGTTTTAAGAGGTAAGAATGAAAACAGAATGAATACAGTGCTACATGCTATTCTATAAATTAAGTGGCTGTTATAATAAGAGAAACATCAGAAAACAATGAATAGCTCTTGGAAATTTGAAATAAGGTAGAAAGGAAAATTATGTTTAAGGTTTGGAAGAAGTAATAAAACTTTCTAGAAAATAGATATTAAGTAAAAAATATATAAAAATCTTAATTGATTGGTCCAAAAATTTTAACCTAATTATTTGAAATTCAAAACAAGAGAAAAAAGAGAACAGATAGAAAACATATTTAAGAAATAACACATAAAATGCAAATAATAGAAATTTCTAAATCAAAACTCCCCACTGAGTGGGTCAACTTAGGGTACCTGTTCATTGGAGGTTTCCGTGCTAAAGCTGGTTGGGGTGTTCGAGAGTAGTGCTTCTCCAGTTTTGGTCTGGGGGTCCCTGGAGGTCCCTGAGAGTCTTTCAGGGAATGTGCAAAGTCAAAATTATTGTTGTAACAATACTAAGACATTCTTTGCCTTTTTTTGCTCTGATTCTCTCCTGAGTGGCATGTGATATCATACCAGCTGTAATCGTAATTCAGATGCAAATATGAGAACACAACAGTCTTCAATTAGGCCAAACTGCTATTCAAGAGCTTTACAAAAAGAGAGAGAGAGAGAGAGAGAGAGAGAAAGAAAAAAGTGCGTCTTCTCACTAACATGTTGTTGTCAAAAATATAGTTATTGTTCCTCAAAATATTTTATTTGTAAGGATGTATACAAAGTCTGTCCTGAAAGTATTGGCCACACAAACTTTTAATGGGATTGACATTGGCTTGATACTTTCTGGACAGGTCTCATATATAATGCAGAGTATTACTTATTATTAATTTTGAAATAAATTACCAATGAACTCTTTAAAAAAAAGAAACTATCAAATACCCAGTCTAGTTAAAAAAGATAACATGCCAACCTATGCTAACCATTGTAAAATTCAGGAAAATAGAGATAAAGTGTAAATCTTGAAGGTGTTAACAATGTAATACTACATGGCTATAAAAAAGAAGGAAATCTTATCTTTTGTGACAACCTGGATGGGCCTGGAAATTATTGTGCTAAGTGAAATAAGCCAGTCATATGATCTCACTTGTATGTGGAATCTAATGATAAAATAAACTGATGAACAAAATAGAAATAGAGGCATGGATACATGGAACAGACTGATAGCTGTTAAAGGGGAAGGAGTTTTGGAGGTGGGTGAAAGAAGGTGAAGGGAGCAGGCAGAAGCAAATGTATATAATGTTATAGACACAGACAAGAGTGTGGTGATAGCCATAGGGAAAAGGGGGTGGGGAGTAGATAGAGGTGGGCAAAGTGGGGAGGGCAATTGTGTCAACAATATAAAGTTAAAAACAACCACGAGGAATAGCAATCAACCCTTATATCAACATTAGATAGTAGGAAACAGTGGCGATACACCCTAAAATTCTGAGGGGAATATTATTTTGCATATAAAATTTTACATTTAACCATTTTACCTATTGAGTATAGGAGCAGAATAAAGACACTTTTAGATATGCAAAGACTCACACGCTTAAAAAATTACCGCTTTTTCAACCTATCTTTAAAAATTGCTAGAAGATGTGATTCAGTGAAAAGAAGAATAACCCTAGCATGATTAAGGACATTAAATACAAGAAACTGGGCTTTGGACAGAGGAGAGTGGCCTTCAGGAGCAGCCATTGTTGACGGGAGCTGAGAATTATGTTTGTGATTGTGGAAGGGGAAGCTCCATAGAGAAGACACAAAGTGGTCTGTTTGCTTTTGTTTTTGCACATTTGGAAAAACATCTTGCTAGTACTTTGGCAAATCTGTTGGAACATTTGGGAAAAGATTAGAAATTTATATAAAAATAAGCAAATGAAAATAGATATGATTTTTAATTTAAATAAATTACAATTATCTGTGAGCAGGGCATGTAATCAAGTGTACTGAAGAGCAGACGAAGATTACATCACATCATCATAATACAAGGCAGGCAAAAGTAAGGAGGGATATTAGTTAAATCTTTACCTTAATAGGCAGGTAGTTCTGTAAACATGTCTAAAATTTTTAAGGCAACACATAGAAACATAAGATTGTAGATAAATGCTTACAGTAATACTTAAAAGGGTGGAAAATGTTTGTCTCTGGGGTATGGGATTAGGTATCAAAGATAAAAAAGAATGGAACATGGGTAGTCTTCCCCTCCCCCCATGTAAATCTCAATACCATTTGACTTTAAAAATAATGATATAGGTTTTAAACTTTAATAAAAGTTTTAAAGTCCTTAAAGAAATGAAGAGACAAGAAAAGGAATGCATGCCATAAATGTTTAGGGAGTCAAAATCTTGTTGTCCCCATATTGTAGCATCTGCCCTCCCAGGGTTAGAGGCAACACCAATAGCTTGTCTCCAAGAACTTTTCAAGTAATCCAGTGTCTAAGAAGATTGCTAACATGGGAGCTGAACTGAATATCTACAATTCCAAATGCAGTATCAGATCATAAAATCTAAAGCAGGTTTTCACAGAGGTCCATTACATGTGCTAAATCGGTGCTCTGTGAATATATGTAATCATTTTTCATTGTGTTTTAAAATGCATGCTGTTCCTGTAGATAATTCATTGTTCTGTTGTCTTAACTCCCTACTGCGTGGGGAACTGAAAAATTAAACCATCGCTTTATCATTTAGCAAGTGATCTTTTGGCTGTTCACTGCTCTTGAAATGGAATATATTTTAGGATTTTTGCAGGCTCTACTTGAACTTTCAGAATGTCACAATATGGTGTAAGATTCATATCCTAAGTTCCTTCCCCAGATTTGGTCTTTTCCAAACCCAGTGATCTTTCCTAGAAAGCCTTCAGATATATTCTCCCTAAGGTGTGGGCTCTGCTCAATTTTTAGGAAAATAAAAACAAGAAGAATTAAGGTAACATACTACCTTATTCACCACTTGATTCTTACTCTTGGAATGTCTATTTTCATTTAGTGCTGTACTGGCCTTTTTTTTTTTTTTTAATTGATAATATCCAAATTTATGCTGACTTTTCAAGATACTGAATTACTTTTCCTGCATTCCGTACCTTGAGGGACCTTTCTCATTCTGGCTTTCATTTTCCTAGCCGGCATCAATGAATGTTATTCCCATCACATTTGTGTTGACTGCTCCATCATTGATCACCTATGCCACCCCTACTGTGGATATTAGTGTCTGGTCCTATAGCTTCTACAGCAACTTTTTATGGCCCAGGCATCCTATGGAATTCTAGAACAAAATACTATCTACATTGTGTAACTTTTGGCAAGTCTTGAGCTTTAATGATTTTTTTAAATCTGTTGACCAAGCATTGATCCATGTTCTACATTATTTATAGAGATATTTATGGATGGTTTAAAAATAGAAGTAGTAGAAACTTACAAGTGAAACTTATGCAGTCATTCTGAAATTAGAATAATATAGAAAATTAGTATGATCCAAACAAATAAGAAAAATAATTGGGAAATTCTGAACATATTTTGCTTTTATTCATCTGAAATTTAACTATTTCAGATAGCTCTGGTGTGGAGTGTAGATTTACTAACTCATAGTTGGTATCTTTTTTGTCCTATTCCTGTCAGACACTAAGATGCCTACAGTTTTTTAATTTGATAGCACTCCTGGTCCTGTGCCTACATCTCTCAGCTAGAGGGACAGCAGCCACCACCAGGAACGGCTGCCATATGCCTGAGTCTGCCAAGGGAGGAATTTATGTTAGGGGTCCCAAAGGCAAAACTTATTTATTTATAAGAACACCAAGTTGGAGTTATGTCACTCAAAAATGTCTCCATGGCATCACTGTCCTAATCATACACATTTGATAATAGCAAATGAAATCCAGGGTATAACCATGGATTGCTGAGACCACCGAGCAACAAGTAATAAGGAGGGAGAACAGGGCTAGTCAAAGGCATGTGTTTTAACTTCTTTAAATCTATGCAAGCCCTGGTTGGTGGTACAGTAAATAAGGCACCAGCCTGTGAACCCAAAGGTCACTGGTTCGATTCCCCAGCCAGGGCACATAACCAGGTTGCAAGCCAGGTCTCCAGCCAGGTCCATAGCTGGAGGTAGATAAGTAACTGTACGTTGATGTTTCTCTCCCTCTCTGTTGCTCTCCCTTTCCTTCTCTCTGAAAAATAATTTAAAAAATTTTTAATCCAAAACATAAATAAATAAGATCTATTCAAGAGTCATTCCTCTTGATCCTGTCTTAGAGGAGCCAAGATCATTTTGACAGATTTTAGTGGATGCAGGGAAGAAAGAAACCTTCACATATCACAGGGTATATATAAACCAGGACATAAACTGACCTGAAGTTTTCTGTAAATATTTCTTAGCTGACAGAGAGAGCCCCAGTCCCAGAAATGACCCTTCAGATTACCCTTTTTGTAAGTGATTATGCAAGAAGCTACTGAAAATGCTGAGCTGTTCAATGCATGAGAGAAAAGAAAATTGTTTAATTGTCTGTAAATGGCATCAAAGTCACATCAAATTTAGGACAATATAAAAATCTAAAATGCATCTCATTTTATATTTATTGTACACTTATTAGCAAATTTAAGAATAAAGAAGAGCAAAGCTAAAATTTTTAAATTATCTATAATTATACCACATAAAGCCAAATTCTTCTTCTCTCTCTCTCTCTCTCTCTTTTTTTTTTTTTTTTTTTTTTTTTTTTTTTTTTTTTTTTTTTTTTTTTTTTTTTTTTTTTTTTGCATTTATGGTCTGATTCTAATTCCACTGTGCATAGTGCTTTGTGTCTTTATAGTTTTTGTTTATCATAATAACCATTTCCCCTAATTTACAATCCTTTTAATAAATATTTCAATGCCTGTTCAATAATTATATGGCATTATAATAACTATTATGTGGAAGATTTGTATTCAACTAGTTTTACTATAGTAGTCATAATAGGTAACGGTGGACAAAAGTAGGTTTTCGGGTATATTAATAATACAATAATTAAGCCCTGGCTGGTAGCACAGTGGATATGGTGCAGGCCTGTGAACCCAAAGGTTGCAGGTTCGATTCCCCAGCCAGGGCACATAACCAGGTTGCAAGCCAGGTCTCCAGCCAGGTCTGTGGCTGAAGGCAGGTGAAAGGCAACCATACATTGATGTCCCTCTCCCTCTCTGCCTCTCTCCCTTCCTCTGGAAATAATACATAAAATATTTAAAAAAATAATACAATAATTAATAAATAAAAATACTATAAGAATAAACTATTTCACATACTCACAATGGTAAACCTACTTTAGCCAACCTCTGTAATACTTTCTATGTTTAAATTAACCCTTGTAATGTAGTTTCCTGACTTGGTCTATATAGTTCTAAAATCACTTCTTTGGATAGTTTATAAATAGACATGAAGTTTACTGAGTTACAGAGCAATACAAGTAAATAACTTTTGTAGTAATGTTTCTTGCATTTAAGAAATCATTTTCTCTTTGGATTAAAGAAATAATAATATAGGAATGCAGTGTCATTTTAAAAAAGACAAGATAAGATCTGGTCTCCTTTAGTAATTTAGAGTATCATTTCAAATCTTAATAATATGCTTATTCTCCTAAAAATATGAGGAAAACATATACACTTGAAAACATTTTTAGGAGATTCTTTTGATCCATGAATATATATTAAATATCTATTATATACCATGCACTTCAAAGCACTTAAGATTTATCAGTGAACAAAGCAAAGATCCCTGCCTTCATAGAGCTTATATTCTAGTGGGAAAGAAAAATAATATTAAATAGATGGGTAGATAGATAGAGATATATGCAAACACACATTCTATGTTACAAGGAAATATATGCTATAGTAACAGACAGAAGAAAGGAGTATGAGGAGGTTTGAGAAAAGGGTGCAACTTAATACCATGAAAAGATATTTTTTGAGCAAAAGTTGAAAAGGTCATGTTGTCCTTGATATGAGTAGTTTAGGTGAATAGTAAGGATGAGAGCCTGAAAGCCTGAAACTAAAAGAGAACATCAAGAAGGGAATGAATGAAAGCATCAAGTATAATTGACCCTTCAAAACAATTTTGATGCAAAGTTCAACATAAAAAGTAGGCATGATAAGACTTTGTTTAAGATGGGAGAAATAATAACTGATAAGAATAATACAAAAGACAGGTATATTGATGATATTGGAAAAGGGATGCAATCTAGGGCACAAAAGAAGGATTGGCTTGAGATACATGCAGTGCTAAGTCATGTGTGGTACCAGACTATGTAACATTGCTGATGGATTCAAGTGATGATGTAGTTCGTGAGCAGGTATGGTGGTCAACATGGTTCTTCTCTGATTGCTTCTTAAATGTGATTATTGGATGAGAGTAAGGATGTGAAGGAAGTGTTATGGGTTTGAGTGAAAAAGAGAAGCTATATAATAGCTGTCTAAAATGTAGAGAATAATTGGACAAGGGAACTAGGACTTTGTCTAGAAGCAGTAAGGTTGTGGTCATGAATATTAAGTAAGACTTCCACTGTAGTTGTGTTTTCACTCCAACTGTATTCAGCTCATAGGTGAGACCTGAAGTAAATGGGAAGTTAGATTTACTAAGGATACAGGGTTTTCTAAGTGAGAACAATGCAGCAATATAAATGCAGCACTTATCAACAATGCAGGGAATGTTGATATTGGTTGCTGTATAAACTGGGAAAGAGGAGAGAGGGTGAGGGACAATGAAGAGGGTGCAGGATCAATGGATTAAAAATTCTAGTAGAGTTGAAGTTGCAATTCTGAACTGGAAGAAAAGAGGTGATGGTTAGTCAGCCAGTGGGATGCATGGTACTGAGATTTCAGAGAGGTTGCTGGATGCAGCCATTGGCAGTGGCAAAGTCTAATGTGATTTCAAGGACAAGATTACACAAGGTCTGCTCATCTGGCAAAATATAGTTCCTTACAGAACCTTCCCTAACCATCTCAGGGAAGTCTATGTGCCTCACTCTGCATTTGCATAATTCCCTTATATGTTTTTTTTTTTTGTTTTTTGTTGTTTTTTTTTAAATATTTTATTTCATTATTTTAGAAAGAGGGGAAGGGAGAGAGGCAGAGAGGGAGTGAGATATCAGTGTATGGTTGTGTTTCACCTGCCTCCAGCAACAGACCTGACTGGAGACCTGGTTTGCAACCTGGTTATGTGCCCTGGCTGGGGAATCGAACCCATGACCTTTGGGTTTGCAGGCCGGCGCCTTATCCACTGTGCTACCAGCCAGGGAATATATGTTTTTATCATCATTATTGTCATCATCATGTTAGGTTGAACTACAAGGAATTGCCAAAATCTGAGTTTCATTGCCTTTAAAAAGAGCAATTGCATATGGTTCAACCTAATGTTTTGTTCTCAGCTTCTTGAGGGTAGGAACCAGGTCATATTTATCTTTTTTTTTTTTAAGATTTTATTTCATTATTTTTAGAAAGAGGGGAAGGGAGAGAGGCAGAGAGGGAGAGAGACATCAATGTACGGTTGTGTTTCACCTGCCTCCAGCCACAGTCCTGACTGGAGACCTGGTTTGCAACCTGGTTATGTGCTCTGGCTGAGGAATCGAACCTGCGACCTTTGGGTTCGCAGGCCGGCACCTTAACCAACTGTGCTACCAGCCAGGGCCGTATTTATCTTTTTATTTCTAGCACTTATCACAGTGTCTCTCGTGTAACTGGGATTCATTGAATGTTCCTGAATACATAATTAAAATTCCGTAACAAAGGCCCACACACAAAAGTTTGAAGGTACCATATGCTACACTCTAGTGGAGGAAATTTTTCAATACCATATGAGCATTTAACAGAAAGGTGATGATGCTGGACACAAGTCAGTGACCAGCAAGTGGTATAATGGCTTTCTTAATCCAAGCAGGACTTGTGTTTTAATTTTTCATGTTAAAGGTGGTTCTTTTACAGGATCTTGCCAGCACCTTTCACAGGAACTGGCCACAGCCAGAGATCCTTATGTTGGTTATGGACATAGACTGGAGAATTTGTGAGTGCACAGAAGCAGTATCATTCTTTTTACAGTTATAGGTACAATGCCGATGGAATAAAACTGGACACTCTTATTTCTGCTTTTAAAGGCATTCCCAAATTTGTAGGCATTTCCTGATTATAAAACATAGGCTTATACTAATTCAAACATATAAATGACTTCTTTTGTTTTTGGTGCAATGAGTTGGTTTGTTTCCTCCTTGCTTCATGGTGGGGATTATCCCTGGATTATCCCTGAGGTCCTGAGTGGGACCTTGGGTTACCACATACCAGCTATGGCTGGCAGTACTTACTTGGTCCTTTACAGCCACCATCTCCAGAGGCAAAAAAAAAAAAAGGACAAATAAGCAATGAGCGAAGCTCCCTCTACCTGTTTTCATTGATTACATGTGGATGAATAGTAGTTAATACTGCTTCAGGCCTCAGTGAAGATCAGATGGGTTAATAGCTGGACAGTGTTTGGAAGCACTTGGTTCCTCCCTATTGGTCACAGCAATTGCTCTGGGGAACTGTTATATACTGCTTTACATGTATTGATTTACTAAACCATCACTAAGTCCTTTTCTCCACTTTGTAGGTGAGAAAATAGAGCTTAGCAAAGTTAAATGTTTGAGATCTTAAAAGCCAGTGGGTTCCTATTAGCTGCTCCTTAAAATCCTACTGTGCTTCTTGTATTTATCAGATAAGTTCTTTTCATAAACTAGCTTCTGCTCTCCCTATAATCTCACCTTCTGCTCTTCTACCCACCATAGATCTTTGATCTGAGAGAATTACAGATGGTGTCATATAGTTTTAAGGCTCTGGAAGGATATTTTCACATGATCTTCCCCTTACCAATTTGCCTTCTTTGTCTAAATAAGTCTTGCCTGTTACTTAGAGCTCATCTTGAGCATCACCTCCTCCAGGAAGCCCTCCAAAAGTACACATTATTCTCTGAGCCCCAAAGAACCTTTTTTCTTATCCTCTCATGGCCTTTATCACAATCTACTGTGGTCACAGGATTGTACACCCATGTTTCTTGATGAGACTGGAAGGGTTTTAAGGATATAAACCATGACATATATGTCTCTGAATCCACAGTATCATGCTGAGAACTGGGCAGGACAGCAAAAAGTGCATATTAAAGTAAGGGAGTCCATAGAGAAGTTGGTGATCCTTAAATCACAGTACCTAAATGTTAATATTAGTAGCTGAAGAAACTGAGTTTCTCAAGTTTTAAAAATCACAACTTCTACCCTGGCCAGTGTGGCTCAGTTGATTGAAGCATTATCCTGTAGACCAAAAGGTCACAGGTTTGATTCCTGGTCAGAGTACATGCCCAGGCTGCAAGTTCAATTTTTGGCTGGGGTACCTGCAAGAAGGCAACCAATTGATGTCTCTCTCTCTCCCTACCCTTTCTGTTCTCTCTCTCTCTCTCTCTCTCTCTCTCTCTCTCTCTCTCTCTCTCTCCTTACCCCCTACCCTGGCAATGAAGACGTATCCTCGGGTGAAGATAAAAAAATAATCACAACTTCTTTATCTCTAAAAGGAAGAATATCTTTTTTATAGAAATGTTGTAAGGATTAAATAAAACAATGTAATATAAATGCTTTACTAAAAACTTGGTGCATAGAAATCACTGAATATTTTCAAAGCCAGTATTCAAACCTGAGTCAGATTTGAGAATCATTGTTCTTTCCACTACAACCTGAAAAATCCCTCCTTGAAAGCAAGTTAGATGTAAAGAAAGCACATTCATCAGTGAGGTCTCAAGAGTATAGTTTAGGACATTAATATGTAAAACTGGATTACTTGTATCCTTTTGATATTCCAAACCACCAGTATCCAAAATGTACACTAAGAATATTTTTATAATAAGAAAATTGTATTACTTCTGTCCATATGCAATGGTTATTTTGAGCTATTCTCTGCAGAATATCTGGACTTAATAATATGTATATCTGAACAATTTAAAAAATATAATAACCCAAAGTATTATAAAATATATATTATACAAAAGTATATAATATTGTATAATGCTTTACATTTCCTGCTAATATTACAGTGTACAAAAGAGCTAGAATTCATATCCATTTCTAACCCTGGCCTTAGTCATCAAGGAGAAAGAGATTTTATGTTATAATTTCAGCAGTATGTCAATGCCCCCTCTCTAAAATAAATCCACTCCCCCAATACATACATAACCTGCTGGAACTTCTAAAGATTAATTCTTTAAATTTAAGGCTTCAATCTCTGTTAATATGCAGATAACTGTAGGGAGAGAACACTTACTTATTGTTAGTTATTTGCATGTAAATGTGAGTGACATTCAGATCCTCTGTTAAAAGGGATTGTGTTTAGGTAGAGGCTGCAGGGAGAGACGGTGGAGTTCTTGTGTCCTGAGACAGAAAATGCAAGAGCAAGAAAATGGTAAAGGAGGAGCTCAGGTTTTGTAGGTGGCAAGCATGGTTTCCAATAGAATTTCACTTCAATGTAGACTTCTAAAGACAGTGGAACCTTGGATCTCAAACTTAACTCAACCAAGACATTGTTTTCCATGAACTTGGTGGGGAACCAATTTTTTTTTTGAGAACTGAGGTTTGGCTGTATTCTTTATTTATCCCTATGGGCTCTGTGTCTTTTCATTCCATAACTCAGTTCAGGTTAAGTAATTAGCAGTATTATAACTATCATATAAACACTCTTTAAAATAGAATGAGGAAGTCAACTAAGTGTCCAGCCACTACCTGCATGCATATTTGAGTGTGAGTGCAGGTATATGCACACACCCCTCACTCACGCATAATTGCTTCACTCTTTTCTGTGACCCATACTGAGGCCTGCATTCTCTCTTCTATTCAGGCCATGCCCCAGACCAGCCCCACAGGAGCTCATTCTGAGCTTGAAGCATCACTGGCAGATGCATAGGTGTCCCCCTCAGTCCCCACCACTCCTCAAGCTCTTCCTGCATTCCACAGGCATTGGGACCTGCCGCTTTTTCTCCATCTTTCATCCCTTGATTCTCTTCCCCTATGATGGTAGGCAGGATGCTATAATGGGGCAAATAACCCTTGAGTAGAAATAAATCCAGTATGTGCAGAGATCCAGCCTCTAACAAGCTAATAATTCATATTTTCCTATGGATACCTAAAAAAAAAAAAAGTAAAATATAAATACCTTGAAGTCAGAGAACAAAACTTTTCATCTGGGTCTTCTCTACAGCCTCTAGCCCAATGTCTTGAACTATTAGTCCTCAGGATATATTTAACATAGTTTTGCCCTGAAGATTGTCATATGGGCAAAACAGATGCCCCCAGTACCAGCCCCTGAGGTGACTAGACCCAGGAGAAAGAGGAGAGGAGAGCATGAATGATTTTCTAACACATGTTTTTATTTAAAGATTACTGAGGGAGGGAGAACAAAGAATAAAACTGAGAGGAATTTGATACACATATAAATATAATTATTAATTTAAAACATTATATTGTTTTATTTTAATCCTTCTAACAAAATTTCATATATGTTATTCAGTGCTCAACTTGAAAATAAGTGCTGTTTCTTCATCCCAAAAAGTGGGATGAAGATTTGGCTTCCAATTCCCAAAGACAATTTCCTGACTTACGCTTACCTCTCCAGTGTATCAGGACTGGTTGTTTTTTGAATTCACATGAAGGCAAGGTGATCATTTCATGGCAGAAGGCAAAAATCTGTAAAATTATGGCCTTGTTGCACAGAGGAAGTAGGATGGTCAGAACAAATAGAAGGTGAGACAATGAAAATTCAGTATTCTTATTTTTCCCGAAAGTTCCTTTCTAGATGGAGAGACAAAGTTGCCTCACTGGTCTTTATTCAAAATTAAAGTGCTGATTCGTAAGAACCTCTCAATGTGAGACTAATGACATGTTAGAGGTATATTAATGAATCCACGTACAAGAAGAAAAAAGAAGAATCAAGGCTAATCAAAATGCAAGCTATTTTAAGATCTTTCCTTGACCATGTAATGACCTTCATGCATATTATGCACCATTAGTATTAATGACAATTATATATTTTTAATTTTCTCAATGTTATAAAACATTCATCATCAATACCAGCAATAAGATATTTTTTGCCTGAGCAGTTTATATAAAATTTTGGCAGTACTCAATTTGAAAATACCATGAAGTGCATTTTTTTTTAATCCAAATACTGAAAATAATCTAAAAAATGTTTGTTTAGTTCTAAACATCTATAATTAATTTTGTAAGTAATATTGTAAGAAAAAGTGACTTAAATTTTTATCCCTTCATCTGAAAGGCAACTGAGAACAAAATATTTTTTAAATAATAAAATGTTAATGCTTCTATTTCCTGAGAAAAAATTAGAGTACAAATAAAATGAGTACAGATACTTTTTACCTTCGTTTTTTGTATATATGTCCCGCTCAGGGTCAAGTGTGATATATTCAAAAATGACTTTAGATATAGCTTTGAACAAAATTAATGGGGAGAAGGAAAAACATGGATGTGTTACAAAGTCTGTGGATTTGACTGTCTTTATCACGCAAATGAGTTCGAGTAGGGGAAGTAACAGTGCTAGTATTGCCCAAACAGTGGCCCAAAAAATGTTGCTCTGGCAATAATCAACCAATCCAACCTTCTCTGTTCTGTTTATCCATAGAAGTTATATTTTTTCTTTTGTTGTGATTCATGGGATTGTGGTAATACTTAGGGATAATTACACCCTGAATCTATAGAGAAGTTCCAGCACCATCTTCAGGCTGATGGAGCATGAGGAGGCTGGCTGATTGGTGTTAGAACAGGCATCTAGCCCTAGTATTTAAAGATGAATGTTTCATTTACCACTTTAAAAATATGTCTTAAGCACCTGCTATCTGTCAAACACTATGCCAGGTCTGTGAATACAGCAACAAACACAAACAAACAAATAAACAAGTACGTCTCTTCCTTTATGGATCTCACATTCCAATGGAAGGAAACAGAATTAAACATATTAATAAGAAAAATACATAATGTGTATGATGAGGATAAGTGCTCTGCAGAAAAATTAAAGCAGAGAATGGCAAAGAGAGCTCTGGGTCGGGTGGAGAGATCATTTAACACTATATGAAAAGATGGCACTTAGTGAGCCATGTGACATCTGGGGGATATGCTGGCAGAGGGATCGAAGACAGGCCTTGCACAGCAAGTTCAAGGGCAGCAAAAAGGTCAATATGCCTGCATTAGAGTGAGTGAGGAGTGAAGAGCAAGAAAAATGGGAGTCCTAATTTAGTACCACCTCTTGGACCACAGCAAAGGTGAGTTTTTGCTTTGAGTGACACTGAGATATTGAAGGATTTTGAGCAGCCATGATCAGATTTACATTCTAAAAGAATCATTTAAGCTAAGTATTGAGAATAGACTGCAAGAAGGCAAGGGTAGAAATTTAAAGTATTTGCCATAATCTTCAGGAAGCTCAGACTGGAATAAAAGTGGCAAACTAGCCTGAAGAAACTGATTCTGTATACATTTTGAAGGTGAATAGATATTTTTTAAAAACCTGGATGAGGGATGAGAAAGACAGTTATAAGAATCAGGGATGACACTGATATGCCTGAGCAAATGAAAGAATGGAGTTGTCATTTAATGTGATAGGGAAGACTCTAGGGAAAAAAATAAGTTTTTTGAGAAGAAATATTAGTAGTTCTGTGTTTGAGTATGCTAAGATTGAGATGTTCGGTAGACTTTCTTCTCCCTCCATGGCATCCAGCTAGGTTATATTTCCTATTCTTCTTGTATAAATAGTTTGGCTTTGTGGCTATGTCTAGCCTGAAAATGTGAACAAAAGTGGTATGAATCACAGCTAAGCATAACCTGTGTGAACCTCACAAGCTGGTATTCCAGTCTCTTCCCTCATCCTTAGACTACTTCTAGAAGACAGAACCACAAGATGGAAAATCCTTGGTCCCTGAAGAACCAGGTAAAATGCCCCCTGCCAATTAGAAATGCTTATTTTAAAGTTGAGGAGCAAGAAATAAACTTTTGTTGCATTAAGCCACTGACGTTTGGTTGTTCATTCATTATGAAAATTAGTGTTATATTAACTAGTATAGTATTCACATTGGCTATATATTAATATATTTGGGAGCCACCAACTTACAGATGGGTTTTAGAGTCATACATAGGATGTAATCACTAAGGGAATGTGCATGGAATGGAAAGAGAAGAGGCCCAATGGCCTAACTTTTAGGACTCTAATAGCTATAATATCTAGGGATCTAGGAGAGGAGGTGGAGGGTGGTGAACCAGCATGGAAGCCTGAAGGGGTAGCCCAGGAAGTAGAAGGACAATCAGGAGAGTGGGATATGTAGGAAACCACTTACACCAGGAAGCCAAGGAAGAGGGAGTGACCAACTGTAAAATGAAGCAGATGAATCAAGTAAGAAAAGAACTTTGTCATTCTATTATGTGTAGATACTTCTGAAAAGAAGATAATGTTACAGTAGAATATAATCCAGCCATGAACTTTGGGAAATTCTTCCTTCTTTTAAAATAGTACTCATTGCTTAAGAAAAGAAGAATGATATAGACAATATATTATTCTGCATTATAGCCCAGTGAAATATTCACTTCTCATTTGCTACCTCAACCTGTAACACTTTTGTTAGCCAAACATTTTCCTTCATTTTTGAACAAGTATGATCTCAAATGAAGGACTTGTTTTTGTTATTTTGTTGCTTTGTTTGTGATATTGTTTTTCATCAAGGATGCGAAAGAAAGGATGGAAGCTCTAAATGGGGAAGTGGGAGATGAATGACATATCATGTGTTTCACCCTGTATTGTTGCATTCTAAACTGCATGAAAAGCTCCTTGGTTATCATTTCACCATAGCTTTTAAATATGCCCATTCTCCCACTTCTGTACACTTGCTCTCTTTCCTGTGTTTTATTTTATAGAGTCAGGAAAGTCACTCTGGAAATACAACCCTAAGGTAATTAAAATGAATAACACTGATTCTTCTCATGGGAAAAACTGATGCCCTGTTGATTTCACACCCTGTGATTTTGTTTGCTCTGTTGCTTCAAACTTATTGTCTCTTTAATGAATCTTCTCTCAAAATTATGTAAAAATTATTTCAGGTCATTCTTATACTTTCAGGGACTTCCCAAATCACCTTCTTAGCTTTTCTTTGGTGATTGTACTGTCTTCATTCACATAAGCATGAAACTCTAAGACTTTTACCTTTATTTTACAAATAAGGACACAGCAATTAACTCTGATATGCACTTGTATATGTTGAACTCCGTGAATCTACTATTCTCTCTGGATCTAATTAACTAATTAAACTGTTCCAATGGAACAGTTTTAGCAGACTGTAGGCATAGAGAAAATCCACTTTACATGTGATGGACTGTTTTTCAATGAGTATTCAGAATGCTTTTTATCAAGTCATGTTCTTTTAAAACTATTTTCAATTTAATCTTTATTCTTTTAGGACACATTGGTGCATACTAAATTCTGAGGAGTAAGTAGTCAGGTTTTCAACATGTACTTTTTGAAATACTGATACAATTCAAAGCTCTTAAGTCTGGTGTCATTTGCTAACGTCTTCTGTATAGTTTAAATATAAAATTCATCTTGTTTCCCATAACCTTGGCCCTGGGGAAGGCTCTATAGTTCTTTGAACCTTTCTGTCAGTGGTGGTATTTAATCAGCCTGTTTGGACTGGAGTTGCAAGGAGGAAAATGGGAGGGCAAGTAAAAAGGCAATACTGCCTGTCATTGGTTTCATCTCTTTGTGAAGGCTGCACTCGAACACTAAATGCCAAAGCCAATATGAAAATCTTCAATTCAGGGTTACAGAGGGGCACTGACTTGGTACTTTCACAAGGCCTTTTGTGTTTTATGTCTCATTTCTAATATAATACCAGGTGGACAAGAATCCAGCATCCGGTTTGGTCCTTTTGCAAAACTATAGTGATTAAATAGACATGCAGGACTGATACATTCTTCCTCCTATGTGCTCAGAAACACTAATGTGCAAAATTATTAATTTTTCTCATTTTCATTTAAACTTTATTGATTTCAGATAAAGTGATAGTAAGCTGTTTCCTCAATTAAATAAAAAAAATTCTAGAGCCACAAAGGAACTATCTATTACTCAGAAATTAAGTTTTGGACCTTGGATAACAATATTTATATAGTCAAGAAATCCCAAATAGAAAAGAGACACTGGATATAAGAAGTTCTTTCACTTCCCATAAATCAATATTGATTCTTGTAAGAATAATCAGTGTGAGCCAGCATCCTCTTGATGCTAGTTTAACTTTTTAAAATATTTATTTATTTATTATTTTTAGAGAGAGGAGAAGGGATAGAGGCAGAGAGGGAGAGAGACATCAGTGTATGATTGCCTTTCACCTGCCTCCAGCTATAGACCTGGCTGGAGACCTGGCTTGCAACATGGTTATGTGCCCTGGTTAGGGATCGAACAAGCGACCTTTGGGTTCACAGGCTGGCACCTTGTCCACTGTGCCACCAGCCAGGTCTTAGTTTGACTTTTATTAATCTGTCATTAATATGTCGAGTTATGAATGTAACTTATTATCTCGTACTCTAGCTACGTAGGCAATAGTTGTCCTCCTCAAAATGCATATTCATATTCTACATATTTGGTTACTTCAACCAAAAGTTTATAACACATTCCAAATATACCACTCTGGGATTATAAATGAAGAACTAGTTAGGTATGTAAGAGTGTGGTAGGCAGAAGGTAGAATAATGATCATCCCCACCCCCCAACCAACGATGTCCTCAGCTAACTTTAGAATGATTATTCTATAGCATCCAGGTGAATCCAATATAATCACAAGAGTCCTTAAAATGGAATAGGGAAGCAGAAAAAAAGAGGCAGAGGGAGATATGATAGGGACCAGGATCAGAGAGGTTCAGCCACTATTTGAGAACAAATCAAGGAGGGTGGGTGGCAAAGACCAGAAAACAGTCTCCCCTGAAGCCTCCAGAAGGAACCCAGCTCTACCACCACCTTTATTTGAGCCCAGTGAGACCCATTTCAAACTAATGTTCTACAACTGTAAGAAAATCAAGTTGTGTTGTTTTAAGCCACTACATTTGTGCAATTTGTTATAGTAGCAATAGAAAATCATTGCAGATACTCATGAAACATATGCATTCATCACCTTCCAGTATGTACTGGTTGCACTCATTTTAATCTGGAAGACAAAGAGATCATGATGATGGGTTCTGTGAAAACATTTCAGTCAGTCAACAGAAAGAAAAGAGCACTTGGGTAGTGGTGTTTCCCCCACAGTTTTTCTAAACTAAAATCTTTTTCTGACTTTCTGGATATTAGCAAGTGAATGGTATCTGGCTAAGGGTGAGACACTCTGCTCATAGTTTTCCTGTCAGACCCTTGGAAGGTCAGTCTCTCAATGCAGCCTTTTTTTTTTTTTTTTTTCTTCACACAATCTCCTCACAAGTGTGTAAGATAGATATTATTCATGGTTTACAGATGAGAAAACTTAGGGTCAGAGAGGTCAAGTGTCTTGTCAGCCTTCCTTCTTAAGCAATCAACTTTCTGCCTGCTGGCGCTGTTAGCTAATAAGCTTCTGTCAATTCTTCTTTGCTACTTTTCCCTACCTATTATGTGTCTTCTAGAAATTAATGTTTACCAAAAATAGGTGATATATTTACTTCAAAAATTAGATTTTTTCCTTCAGATAAGGGCAGAAAATGGATCTATTGGTTTGGCCAAAAAGTATGTTTAGTTTTTTTCATAAAATAAAAAATGCTTTTCTTGGCATTGGCCTGGCAAACCCAAAATTTGTTGGTTTGACTCCCCAGTCAGGGCACATAACCAGATCTCCAGCCTGATCTCCAGCCAGATCTCCAGCCAGTTCCATAGCTGGAGGCAGGTAAAAGGCAACCTTACATTGATGTTTCTCTCCCTTTCTTCCTTCTTCCCTGCCCTTCTCTCTAAAAATAATGAATAAAATCTTTTTTTAAAGTCTTGAATAATTATGACACTAATAACAAATTTATTTTTACCAATAACTTCATTGATTTGGATGTTTTGAGTATGTCGGCTATCTTCTGCATGGTATAACGTTAATTGCTCTCAATTAATGTCTCAATTTGATTGCTCTCAATTTCAACTGGTCCACTTGACTGTGGAGCATTGTCCAGAAAGAAATCTCCACCATGAAACTTTGCAGACCACTTTTGACATGACTGATAAGTCAAAGCCCCTCTCCATGCACTGCACAAATCTCTTTGTGTGAGTCTCAGTTGTGTTTTTACCTTTCTTGAAATAATAAAGCATAACATGCTGGAAATGTTGCGTATTTTTTTCCATCTTCAATTTTAAAATGGGTACACAAAAATTTATCCTTTTGGGGTAAATTTTGTCACAATACAATCTAACTAAATCATTTTGAGTGAAGTTAAAGACAACCAAGCACTACTAGAGCCATTTTATGAAAAAAAAAAACAAATGAACTTTTCAGCCAACCCAATAAATACTTACATACAGTATATGATAAAAGGAGCTCAGGAAATAAAGATGATTTTCAGTGGTTATGATGGAAAAATAAAAATGCATTTCTGAATAAAGAACATTTTTAAGGGGATAATGCTGAATTTTATTTGTGAGGCATTTGATAGAAAGTGGACTCTTAGAAGAATCTGTTATAACATCTGATGGAAGGTGGAGTGGGAGGAAGAGAAGAAAATAGGGCTTGGGGCCAGGCAAACCTGGGTTTGAATCCCACATCTCACACTTAGCCATAGACCTTTTGAAAGTCTCTTATAGAGCTTAGGGTCTTCATAGGTACCTGTACAAAATGCAACATCATAGGGCTTATTTCATAGATTTACTGTATCCTTTTTCCTACTTATAAAAGTTGCTACATTTTTTTGCCTAGTCTTCTCTTTAAGGCTTCCTATTCTCTACTTCCAGCTTTGCAAAACTGCTTAATATGACTGAAATATTTTTAATACATTTCTTTTATTTTTTTATTGTCCAATTACACATTATAGTTAGCCTTATTATGTATTAGTTTCAGGTGTACAGCATGGTGGTTAGACAATCATATATTTTATAAAGTGTTCTCCCTGATATTTCCAGTACCCACCTAGCACCATCCATAGTTATTACAATATTATTGACTATTCCCTCTGCTGTGTTTTACATCCCCATGACTATTTCATAACTACCAATTTGTACTTCTTGATTTCTTTACCTTTTCACCTAGCTCCTCAACCCCCTCTTCTCTGGCAACTAGAGGTCTGCACTCTGTGTCTATGAAACCTCCATCTGAATGTTGCATTGAGCTTTTTTATTTTCCCTTCCTCTCTCTATCTGTTTAGAACACTACAATCCATTCACGCTTAAGCTGCATACCCTGGAATTGTACCACACTCTTCCTTTGCTTCACCTGCCGATTGGGTAACAAGTTCAGTTGATTTCACCATCTAATACCCCTGAGCTACTTTCCCCATACTGGTACTTGCTGAGATGAAATTCTCATCATACCGTAACCTGAACCACTGCTGTTGCTCCCTGGCTGTTCTGGTCACCATTTCCAACTCGTCCATTATATTCTTCCCTCTGGCCCAACAGGGATCTTTGTAACATACAATGCCTAGCCATTAACTTTTTTTGACATTGTCCTTCACTTATAGGATGAGCGCTTTGGACAGTTATTCACTTTTTCTCTGCCTCAGCTTCCTCGAATCTAAAGTGAAAATAATAAAAATATGCATCCTTATAGGATTTAAGTTTTATTTTAGTTTAAAATGAGTAAATATTTCCATGGTTTAAAAATCAGATGAGCCCTGGCTGGTGTGGCTCAGTGGATTGAACACCGGATGTGAACCCAATGGTTGCTTGTTCAATTCCCAGTCAGGGCACATAACCAGGTTGCAAGCCAGGTCTCCAGTCAGGTCCCCAGCCAGGTCCCCAGCTAGAGGCAAGTGAAAGGCAACCATGCATTGATGTTTCTTTTTCTTTCTTCCTCCCTCCCTGGCCTTCTCTCTAAAAAATAATGAATAAAACATTCTTAAAAAATCAAATGAATGTGAAGTCTTACTTCCACACTTGCCCCACCCATACAGTTTTCCCTTTGTTTCAAGTGAGCAACAATTTTTATAATCTGTATCCTGTTAGTTTCTTCATACAAATTATATATATACACATGCAGAAATACAAAGAAGTGAGCCAAATTTAGAATAGCACAGGTATTTAAAACACGCCATGTTACTAAATTTATCAAGTTTATGGTTAGGTTGTTCATCAAGAAAAACACAGCCATTTTCTCATGTGATTAGCATACCCACAAAGTCTGTAACACATTTTCAGACATTGACAATGGAAAACCAGAGAGAAAATGCTTTCAGCAATTTATGGGAACTCTTCAAGGCTTCATTTACTTGGGGAGCTAGAACTAGATGTATTGACCTTGTGTTTTTGTTTTTGTGGTTGGTTGGTGTGGTTTGGTTTCAGAATATAATGTGATTGTTTTCTTCTTACTGTGAAATGAATGTGTTCATCATGACACAGGAAAGATGACAGTGTTGCATCTGCACCATATGCAGCTGGAGCAAATACTTTTGTTACTTGGGTTACTGTGGGTGCTCCCTTCTTACCTACTAGACCTTGGCCTTTGAAGTGCCACAAATGAATGCTCAGCCCCTGCAGCTGTCCCCCTCTGCCTCCCCAGTGCATGCAGCTGGTAGCATTCCTGCCAGCCTGTGGTGAGGATCTGATGGGTTAACACCTGCACACTAAGATCAATTCCAGGCATGTCACATGGGCTCAATCAATGTACTGGGCTGTTGTTATCAGTATGACCATGACCCCTCTTACTTTTCTAGCCTAATTTCTAAATATTCTCCTTCCTCCATTGTCTTGTACTTCATGCCCCATCAATGTAGAGTTATGTATGTCTTTAAAACGTGTGGCATTCTTTCATGCTTCATGTCTTTAATCGTGCTGTCCTCCCTTCTCAGGGAAGACTATCCTTCTCCACTGTTCTTCCAACACTTTTTCTGGTGTCCTCACAGAGGAACTATTTTTTATTTCATCCTCCCTCTTCTTTTCAACACATTGCCTAGTGCAAAGCCAGGCACATGATTAAAAAATGTTTATTGAACTGATGTGTGGTTACAGGGCCAGCACCATAGCTTTTCCCATAGCTTACAGGCCTGACTTGTAAGGTAATATAATCAGTTAAGATGAGGATATTTAATCCAATGACAAGTTTCATTTTTCATATTAGAAAATCGCCTGAAGCCCTGGCTGGTGGCTCAGTGGAGAGGTGCCGGCCTCTGAACCCAAAGGTCTCTGGTTCGATTCCCAGCCAGGACACATAACCAGGTTGCAAGCCAGGTCTCCAGCCAGGTCTGTGGCTGGAGGCAGGTGAAAGGCAACCATACATTGATGTCTCTTTCCCTCTCTTCCTCCCCTCCTTCTCTTCTCTCTAAAAAGAATAAATCAAATCTTTTAAAAAAATTTAGAAAAGTGGTCTGAAAAACTGTTTTCTAGATTTCCTGCATAAACCCTTCATCCTAAGATATCAAATCACCTGGCTTTTATACATCAATTTTTACTTACAATAAAAACAATGCTACAAATGGATCTCACATCCACCTACAAGAAGATCAAAGCCAGTTTCTTTGCATCTTGTATTAAACTCCTTCAAAAAAACACAAAAGAATTATTGCTTACATTATAGTAAAAGGATGGAAATCACATCTTCTATATTTCTGAGCATTCAGTGCCTTGCACAGTGCTTGGTATACAACATTTAGTAATGTTTGTTGAATATCGAGTTGAACATTTTTTTTTTAATAAAAAGTAACCATTCTGTGGTTTTAGGTTAATTTCTATTACCTTCCATCCATGACTAAATGGCCCTTTGTGATAGCTGATTTGCAGTACATAAATAAATGTCTGAAGGCTTGGGGCTTTGAACTCTTTTAACTCCGTTTATCAGATGTCTGAAGTAGTAAATATTAATAGTTTCTCCCAGTTGACAGGACACTCTAGCACCAGTTAAAGATAATTTAGGGGTGGTTTATCATTCTAATGTTTGAAATGGAACTGATTCAGCAGTGCCAGAAACACCTGCCTCAGAAGTGGCATGATTGCCCCCACCAGCTGTTCCATGTCGTGGGCTACTTGTCTAGATTGTTCTCCAAACCCATTAGGGGTTTTAAGTCCTTCATAGGTGATAAGATAGTGAGAAAGATGTGACCAAGGCAATATGTCTTTGAGTGGTAATCTGGAAGAAAGTAATTTTATTAGTATTGCAGAATTTTGTATGCACAAATGCATTAATATTAAATGATATAGTTCAAAATATAGGAAATAAAATCCAGTTGCATTTGGCTTAGAATACACCCAGTGTGGGAATTTTGAACATTATTATCATCTATATGAGATTTGTCAGGAAACCCAGAAGATGGTGAAGAATTCGATTCTAAAGCAAGCAAATTTTTCACCTGATGGTTGAAACAGCTTTTAAGTCAGTTCTTTTAGAAACTTAGGTTTTATAACTCAAAGTTTTAATAAAAATTGGCTTTGTCAAAAAGCAATTTTGTATCCAATATTTTGGTTGCTATGGAGTAAGTAGCTTATAAATAATACGTGAATAATATAAGCTCTGGCTACTTGACCAATGACTAATTTTATATCCATTTTTATAATTAAAGCTTCCTGCTGAAATAATCAAGATGTGTGCTTTGTTATTCAATGGCTCCAGAAGTCTTTTGTCAGCACTTTAGTATGTTCAGAGTTATGTTGGGAGGCTGGGTCCTTGAAAAAAGCATCCTATTCAGAGTTTCAGCTTTCCTAATAGCTAGACCTATGTCATGCAAATAGAGGCATCATGGAACATTAGCACTGACAAATTTGAAATAACACATTATGCTTGATTGAGCTTTATTTTAGGTTCTCCTTATAAAAAGTGATCTGTTCTTAAGTCATTTGTAGATATGAAAGAATATACCAATGTGTACAAAAATTTAAAATAGTAAATAAATTAAATAAACACATACCAATTATGTGAGTGGTCCATAAATTTTAGGGAAGGTGAACACTTAGATGTTTGAAGATTGTAGAACCCTTTTCTACTAGTTACTGTGTTCAGTGGAAATAGGAATTAGTCACTTAATAGTTACTTCATACTCTATAGGATAAAATTTCTAATATACATAAAAATGTGAGATTGTTTCTTTCTGTGCTCCAAAAGTATGAAGTTGAAACACCCTTCTAAAGCTTGAGATAAGCATACATCCACTTTCTAAATTATCTAATAAATTAAATCATAGAGAATGCAAATGGTCTGTGACAAAATGCAGATCTATATTGTCAGAACTAAAGAATAAATTGTGCGTAGCCACTAATATTTATATCTGGCCACTAATACTGACAGTGCATCATTTTTCAAGAAGGTCAGATGTATATATTCTGCAAGCATAGCATCCTGAGTTGAGGATTAACATCACAACATAAATTAGGTTCCTTCATAACTAAAAGGGCTCAAAATGGATCCAGTTCTGCTTTCTCTGCATCCTGTGCTCAGTCCCTTAGCCACTGCCTCTAGCAGAGATGTCTAAGTGCAGAGTCCTCTACTCCATCATGCACTTCAGAGACCACTCAAGGGCTGGGGGCCGGTGGGTGAGAACCTAGCACGTACATTTGAAGGAAAGCCTCCCAGTTAATTCTTCTTGCCTGTCAGGGTTGGAAGCACTGCAAGAAGCCACTCCTTATGAAAACAATCTATTCAATTTTTGTAGGCAACAGACATAGACTAGGGTTTTCTTTCTAAACCATTGTAAATATATACATTTTCAAATATGGTCAGGCTTCTGGTTTTGATCTGACCTGTTTCTGTTGAAAATCCTCTGTTTCCTATTCATAAGCCTCATGGCACACTTTGGTCTACTTTTCACATTTATTAAAATGTTCTCACACTGGATGGTTATTTTCTTTTAACAAATAATGGTCTGAAGATTTCTTGAAAATCATGAGGCAAGGATGAAGGTGATGGGTTGGGCTGTGGAAATGTTGATCAGTTATCTAACTCCCTGGCAAACTCACTTCCACACACCAACTTTGACCTCACGATACACAAGGCAGATTTGGGCACAGATAAATTGCAAAATAACTGATATAACCATATAACAATAATTTTCAAATAATCACATGCAGAAATGTTAACTTTATAAATGTCAATGGTCTACCCTTCATGACTACAAGACAACATACTTCTCCTTAATTGATTCTTAGACTTGTGAAGATACCTAATAATAGCTAAGTGTTTGGCTCCCACCCAGGGGCCATCTCCATTCAAGTACAGTCAATTTGTCAGAAGGAACCCGAGTGCAGCAGAGCATAAGAATCTGTGCCTGCCTCTGAATCTCTTTTACTAGACATGCTTCTCATGCCTGGATCTCCTGTTGGCTTTGAAAGGATTTCTCCCTGACTTGAGTTAGCTCTGAGCATCTCAGTAAGCAGGTCCATGAACCCTGGTAAATTTCCTCGTGCTGGGAAAAGATATGTCCTCTTTGTCATTCCTTATACATAGTGTTCACTGACACTGACTGAAGAGATTTCATTGTTCTGAGGTTATAAATGTCACATTGCTTCTTTCTAAGAAGGTTTGGTTTTACAGCATGGCTCCTCTGGGCTTTGAGATTGTTCTAATTTGTTTTGCATTTCTTATATTGTTCTTTATCTCTTGAAAGCAGATTTTGAAAAAATTTTATTTACTTATTTTTAAAGAGGGAAAGGGAGCGGGAAGAGAAACATCAATCAGTTGCTTCTCACACACAACCCCACCAGGGATTGAACCCACAACCCAGGCATGTATCCTGACAAGGGATCGAACCAGCAATCTTTCCCTTTGAGGGACAAAGCTCCATCAACTGAGTTACACTAGTCAGGACTGAAAGCAGATTTTTAAAAGGTGTAATGTCCACAGATTCTCTGCTCAACCCCAGTTCCTTCCCCTCAAATCCCACTGGCCAGAGGCAGCCAAGAATGAGTACTGACTCACCCATGGACAAATTCTGCCCTACAGAGGGACTCTGGAATGTGTCTTATCAAGAATTAAAACAAATCCCACTTTTTTTTTTTTTTTTGCACTGTTGTCTGGCTTTCTGAGATAGCACACATTCTTATGCTCTTGGACACATAATGGACACAGAGGTAAGAGTTATGAAGTCTTCCAGAAAAATTGCAACAAAGCAGAGAGGTTATTCCTTACATTTAATTCACAAACTATGCAGCCTTAGAGTTCAATCCCCTCTTTATCTTAGCTAAGTATAGCTGAGAGAAGCTAAATGATGTAGATGGGTCAGTTTTAAGGACAAGCTATGCCTATTTACCATGTGATCTTGAGCTAACAACTTAAGCTCAGTGCCTTAATACCCACATTTGCAAAGTGGAAATGGCGATATCCCCTAATTCATTAACTTGTTGTGAAAGTTAAAAAAGATATTGAACCTCAAGCATTTAATGCAGTGCCTGTCATATTTTAAAGTGTTCTCTATAATAACAATTATTACTACTAACACTAAAACAGATCTGCTAACCCTAGCCAGCAAAGGGCTGCTATCATTCTATCACATCATCTCCTGGTAAAATGTCTTATCAAGGTGTAGAGGACAGAGCCCTGCTGACCATCAGAACCTGGTTGCTAGTCCCAACTGGGCACTAATTAGTCATGTGACCTTAGAAAATTCATCCACCTTCTTTTGAACTTCATTTCCTCATGTACAACATAAAGATTAAGAAACACAAAACGTTAAAGAACTATACAATTTCTTATAGTTCTGGGTCTACAAATATTAAAAAAGCTACTCCTATATACTAATTCTTGCTTCAGACTATCTGTTATTACCATGGTTCCAACTGGCTCAGTTTTCACCACAGATAATCCAACTGTACTCTTCTAAGAATTTAGAAAGTTCATTTTTTTCCCCTCTTTTTAGTGGTGTGTGGTGAGGTAAAGTGGATTTATCTCTAAGCACTGGGGAAAGAGAAACTGGGTTTTTGTTGTTGTTTTTCTTGAAAAAGTGGACAAAAGGAAGTGAGCCTAAAAGAAGCAGAGTGATTGAGAAATAACAGAATCAGAGACTGGTATAGAGTTATAGAATATTAGTTTGTTAGTAGGAAAATTCCTGGCAATAACAACCATGAATTAAATGATCAAACAGTATTTGGAATATTTACCTTAGAAACTTTAAAACAGGTTAATTTTTCTGAGATTGTTTAAGTACACCTCTGTCCAATGGCAGGAACATTAGGACACCCCATATGTTCACTACCGCTCATTCTGCACTAAGTGTGTGCCTCCTGTATGTCAGTGCTGATATGCAAGACTTCTCAAAATCCACTTCGGTTCTAGAATTCTCCAATTTTATTAACAGGAATATTGTTTTGCCCCCAAAACAAGTCGTCATCTCTCACATTTTCTGATTGCTATTAATCTGTAGATTTCTAACAATTAATTGCTTCTGGGCTGTGCTACTGATCATTAGGAAATAATCTAGACTAAAAATGATTTTTTAATATGGTTTATTAATTGACTTTTTGTAAACATTGTGAAAGTAAGTTTCAGTTTTGCATTCAGCTTGACAAATGTCAAAAGCATGGCTAGCTTAAGTTAGGGTATGTATTCTCTACATTTTTTCACTAAAAAATGTGCAAGTCTATTTTCATTACCTAGGTAATACTACAGCTTAGCTTTGGCTTCTTGAATACATGCAATAGTACAGAATAGATTGTAATAAAAAACAAAGCTTGACTGGTGTAAAGGAATATAGTAGGAAGTGTTTCAGCTTTACCTTTTTTTCTTTTGTCTTTTTGCATTATTTCCATTGATATCCTTATTATAATAAAAATTATAAGTAACTTAAATATATTTCATTTGCATAAAAATTGAAAAGTCTTTACAGAAGAGTTTCTTCCCTTCTAGCAGAAACTAGAATTATCCAGTATGCTTCCAGAAGACTTTGATTATAGTCATTCTTTTTGTGCAGTGATGTTTAAACACACTATTACTATAATTATATACATAACAAGCTATATCTTGATGTCAACACATTGGTTATAAACCTTTCTATTTGAATTAAATACTGGTTCAAGTGAACTAAATCATTTTCGATTAGAGAGTTGAAAAGATTCTTAAGTCAGAATGTGTTTTATAAAGACCACTCACTGATGGTATCACATATTTCAGCATTTGTTGGCTGTTAATCCATCAGCGATTATCTGTGTAAGCACGGCTGCATGGAGTGGTATGTGATGAGCATGAACGAGCGTGAATTGGATGAACACGAAGCTAGTATATCAAAGTCTTTGGCAAGGGAAATGAATATGTAGATTTCATAGCCCTGATGAAAGCTACCTGCCTACATTATTTAGGAGGTAACTCACTCCCTATGAATCATTCTGCTGTTACACTTAAGTGAGTCAGTGTGGCTAAAGGAATTGGAGAGTCATTCTTTTAGTATGAGGGTGTATACTTGTACCAAAGTATTATGTATCTTTGGGTAATTGTTTCTCCCTCTTCAAGCTCTCTTGTCTATAAAACAGAGACCAATTTTTCTAGCAATGAGATGCTACCTGACACAGATCTTAGCATACTTACTAAAGAGTAAAGTTGAAGACTGATGCCAATGTTTGATATAAATTGATTGATGAACCCATTGAATAAAAACCTTAAAGTCAATTTGGCCATAGACTTATTGGGAGATCTCCTATGAACAGATTAAAGTTCCTACTATGTTTCAAGAGAGTAAATTTGCAATTTCAATGCAGTAGCCAGTTTTATTGCCCTTTGGCTTTTTCTACTACTTGGATTTCATTGACAAAAAAAAAAAAAAAAAACAAACATCTGTATTCTTCAGATCATTCTTTGTGAGAGTTAGTTTGGTTTAAAATGATTGCTTCTCTCTATTTTTCTTTCTGGCCCTAACCTCTTCAGCAGTGTCATCTCCTGACACCCCGTGTGCCCCCTATACGTGGGTTGTTGAAGACTTTTTCATAAGCCACTATACCTTCTACCCTGTGTGTCTGCATTTTACATTCCTCTTTTACTTAGATACTTCTTTCTCATTCGCTTTACTTCTTTCCTGTCCTCCTTCCTTCTATTCTTCCAGGAACATTTATTGGGGATTTTTATTGATATGTTGTAAACAAGCTGAGGGCCCACTATCTGATATGTAGTTGGCATTTTATAAACCTTTATGAGACAAATGAGTAATTCATGCCCATTTCAGAAGGTTCACCTGGGTGGCAGTGTGAAGGGTGAGAGGCAGGTGATCCTATTAAGGGCCCAATGCATTTGTGGCAACAAGAGATAAGGACAGCCACTTTGGGGATAGAGAAGACAAGAAAGATCAAAGGAGAGGGAGTTGAATGGTAACCAATGAGGACCTGGAGAGGACTTGTTGGGGAAAGAAGGTGTGAATTAAAGCAGTGAAGGCAGAGGGGAGAGGAGAATTTCTGCATGCACTGGGTAATTTCAGACACACCAGCTTAAATGTCCTCTCCTCAAGTGTCCTTTTTGAGCTCCCTCAGACAAAATTAATTGCTCTCTTCTCTTGATTTTCATCACATTATATTGAATTGAAAGTATTTGTTTTCATTGACCTTGAGCACCTAATATTTATTATTTCTTCAAGTCTGAGACTGTACATGGTTCAGTATTGTATCTTCCACACACAGCATGATGGCCCACAGGTTACAAGTCCTTAGCAGGTACCTGTGGACCCAGTCCCTGTTTAATTCTACATGCATTAGTTGATATTCTGTACACTTTTCTTACATCTAAAGACACACTCAACTTCTATGAAAGTCATTGTGAGTCAGAATTTTATTAACTTATAAATATGTGTTTTGTTTAAAAAATAATTTTAAACATATAGAAGAGTTTCAGAGAAATTAGAGTATGTCTTGCTATATATCCTCTACCTAAACTACCCCACTGCTAACTCCTTACATAGCCATGGTATAATTCTCAAAATTAAATATTGATATTAATATATATATATATAATTAATATGTTACATATGCTTAATTAGTGAAATTAATCAATAGTTACTGTCAATGCTATTAAATACACTATAGACTTGATTCAGATTTTCCAACAATATATTTTTTTTCTATTTCAGAATCCAGTCAATAATATTGCAAATTGTTTTGATTTTTCCAATCTGTCAAAGTTTCTTCATCTATCTTTACTTCATTTTATAATCTTAATACTACTTAAGTATTGCCAGGTTTCTTCCTCCATTGCAAGTTACTATTTCCCCTTAATACACTATATTATTTGTAAGCAAGTAACTAAGTCCAGCACATTCTCAAATGAAGGGAACTTAGGTCTGCCTCCTGGAGGAAGGAATGTTAGAGACTTTGTGGACAGATATTAAGACAACCACAGCAATTAATATTTTGGAGGCGATATTTTAACACTATGCAAATATTCTGTTTTTCCTCAGAGTTACACTTACTAGTTTTAGCATTCATTCATTGCCTGTATAATTAATGCCATAGTGATATAATGGTGAATTTTTGTTTCTATAATTTTTATGCTATATTATTGGTTGCAATTTTTCTGCATGGAAGACTTCTCCCTTCCCCCATATTTATTTATTTATTAGATCATTTACTTATACATGCATGACTCATGGATATTTATTTCAATTTTTATGCTAGAATTCAGAACTATCATTCTTTTTATTGCTAAAATTTTTCCAGTTGTGGCCTTTGGGAGCTTTTTTCAATTAGCCACTGTGCCTTTCCCATAGTACTTTCTTACTTCTTAGCACAGCCAGATGCTTCAGGTTCATCTAGCATTTTTCTTTTTCTCTCTCTTTTTTTTTAAGATTTTATTTATTATTTCCAGAAAGAGAGGAAGGGAGAGAGGCAGAAAGGTAGAGAGGGAGAGAAATATCAATGTATGGTTGCCTTTCACCTGCCTCCAGCCACGACCTGGCTGGAGACCTGGCTTGCAACCTGGTTATGTACTCTGGCTGGGGAATCAAATCAGTGACCTTTGGGTTTGAAAGCTGGTCTAGCATTTTTCCTATCCCCACAATCAACAGTTTCTCCAAGGAGCATGATTCCTTTTACTGGAGAATGTTTTCTAGAATCCAGGATCTGGGGCACTAGGTGTGGTGGTTGCTACTTGGGATCACTGCTTCCAGTCCCTTTCATCCTTTCACTAGACAATTAAATACATATACATATGCTAAGGCATGTAAATGCACTAATCTATCTATCATCTATCATCTATTTATCTCTCTATCATCTCTCTATCATCTATCAATCTATCTATCTAATCTATTAAAATTAATGAGTTCATCCTTGTAGAATAAACTCCAGTTTGGTACCACAGGGCTCATTCTGACATTTCCCTTTGCTTATTTGTAGCTCCGTTCTCCAAAATTGAGACCCTGGCTCTTATTATATACATGTATTTCCTTGCTTATTTAGCTCTAATGTACATGTAAAGTCATTTTAGAGTGGCTAATGTGAACCCAGTAAGAAACAAATTTGCAAACTAGAATACAGTGTTTCTATACAGTTTTTACTATCTTTAGCCTCAAAATATCTTATCAAAAGTCAATATTCCAAAACTGCTTAGGTCAGCAACTGTCTTCCCCGACTCCCTCAGTGTGGTTATGTACACGTTTGTAATATAGTTAGATTCATTTGTCATGGTCTGCATTATATCTTGGATTCTTCCCACATTCTGATTGACTTTTCCATATAGTTTACTATTTCTTGTATACAGTTCTAAGGGTTTTGACAAATTCAGAGAGTCATGGATCCACTACAACAACATCATACACAATGTTGTATTAAATCTAAAGATTCTGTCATGCTGGCCATTTGTAGCCAACTACTCACTTCACTCCAGCTTGGTAATGACTATCACTTTTCTGTTCCTATAGTTTTACCTTTTCCAGAATTTAATACAAATTTGAAAATATACATAATATACAGCTAACTTTTGAGCCTAACTTCTTTCACTTAGGAAAAGTGTATTTAAGATTCCACCCAGTGTTTGCATGAATTAATTGCTCATTGCATTTGATTGCCATGCAGTATTCCATTGTGTAGGTAGATATACCAGTTTACTCATTCACTTACTGAAGGACGTGTCAGAGAAACATTAATCAATTGCCTCTCACATGACCCCAGTGGGGCCTTGGCCCACAACCCAGGCATATGCCCTGATCAGGAATCAAAGTGGCAACTTTTTGGTCTTAACTTTTTGGTCTTTGCCCAACACACTGAGTCACACCAGTCAGGGCTGTATATTAAACTTTAAAAGGGACTCCTAATGATTTTCCAATGTAGCTGTAATATTCTCATAAATTTTCATAATATTCTCATAAATATATGAGAGTGACAGTTTCACATCCTTACCTGCATTTGGTATTGCTAGTTTTCTTGTCTGTCTATTTCTAATGGATTGGTAGTAGTGTCTCATTGTGGTTTTAAGTCCCATTTCATAAATAATGACATTGAGATTTTAAAATATGTTGATTTGCCATCCATGATTCTTTTTTGGTCAAATGCGTTTACTCAGATCTTTTGCCAATTTTTAAAGTCAAGTTGTTTGTTTTCTTATTTTTCAAGTTTAAGAGTTCTTTCTATATTTTGAAAGGTCTTTATCATATATATGATTTGCAGACATATTTGTCTAGTCTGGCTAGTCTTTGTGTTCCCTTAATATTTTGTTTTACAGAACACAGTCTTTAAATTTCAATACAGTCCAATTTATCAATGTATTCTTTATATGAATTATGGTTTTGGTATATCTTTTTTTTTTTTAATATTTTATTTCATTATTTTTAGAAAGAGGGGAAGGGAGAGAGGCAGAGAGGGAGAGAGACATCAATGTAAGGTTGCTTTTCACCTGCCTCCAGCCACAGACCTGATTGGAGACCTGGTTTGCAACCTTGTTATGTGCCCTGGCTAGGGAATCGAACCTGCAACTTTTGGGTTTGCAGGCCGGCACCTTAACCACTGTACTACCAGCCAGGGCTTGGTTTTGGTATATCTTTAAAAATTTTTTGCAAAAATAAAGATCACAAATATTTTCCGGTGTTATCTTCTAGAAGGTTTATGGTTTTATTACTTATATTTAGTTATAATCCTTACTGAGTTAGTGTTTTGCATAAGATGTGAGATAAATATTAAGGCTTATTTTTTGCATATCAATATCTAATTTTTTATGTTTTGAAAATACGTTAATTTCTCTATTGAATTACTCTTTTACTTTTGTCAAAAATCAATTGACTATATTTATGAGCATATACTTCTGGGCTCTCTTCTGTTTCACAGATCTATATGTGTCTATGGTTTTACCAACACCAAACAGTTTTGATTACTATAAATTTATGGAAGTTATTGAATTGTGTAATGTGAGTCCTTCAACTTTGTTCTTCTTTATAATTATTGGTTGGCATTCTATGTCCCTTGTCTTTCATATAAATTCTAGAATCATCAGAATCTATAAAAAGTGCTCTGAGATTTTGATTGGGTTTGTGTTGGGCTATAGATTAATTTGGGAAACACTGAAATGTTAACAATATAGATTTTTCCATTCCATGAATGTGGTAACTCTTTTTATTCGAGAGTTTACATTTTTAAATGATTTTTTGTAATTTTCAACATATAGACCTTGCATATTTTTTTCTCAGATATGCTTGCTTATGTGCTCACTCTGTTGCTATTATGAGTGGTAATTTTTTATTCATTTGTTTTATTTTTAAACTCCAATTGCTCAGTAGTGCCATTTAGGAATAGAACCTGCTTCAGTATATATTGATCTTACACTGTAGGACCCTGCTAAACTCACTTAGTAGTTCTAGACCAGTGAAGCCATTTAAGACTGGGTTTCTTTTTGGAAGATTTTAAACTATAATTCATTCCTTTAATAGATACTGGAATATTCACATGACCAGTTTACCCTGAATGACTTTTAGTAGTTTGCATCTAGGAAACTTGTCAATTTTATCTAAGTTATCAAAGTTACGATGATAGAGATGTTCATAATATCCCATCATTATCTCTTTAATGTCTATGAAGTCAATACTAAAATTCCCTTTTTCATTTTTAATATTGGTAATTTGCATTTTTTTTTCTTATTCAGTCTAGAGTTTGATCAATTTTATTGATCTTTTCTGAGAAACAAGATTTGGTTCCATGGGTTTTCTTATTATTTTTCTATTTTTCATTTCATTGATTTCTGCTACAATAAATATTTAATAAATAATTAAATAAGTATATAGATAATATTATTGTCTTTCTCCTGCTTGCTTTTGGTTCAAATCAATCTTTTTTCTCTGGTTTCTTTTGGTATGAGCTTTGGTCAATGATTTGTGATCTTTGTTCTTATTTATTGTAAGTCTAAATGCTACAAGCTTACCTGTAAGTGCCGCTTTAACTGTGCCTTACAAATTTTCATAATGTATTTTTATTTAGTTAAAAATATTTAAAATTATTTCTTGATACTTCCTTTTTTCTCTGTGGATTATTTAATTTCTGGTGTGCTGTTTAATTTGAAAATGCTTGGGATAATCCATATATTTCATTGTTGATTTAAAGTTTAATCTCATTATGATGAAAACATACTTTGTGTAATTTTATTCTTCTAATTTTTTCAAGGTTTGTTTTATGTTTCCAGAATACCATTTATTGTGGTGAATAGTTCATGTGCACTTGAAAAAACTGTTTATTAAAGCAGTTTATTGGGCAGGATGTTCTATAAATGCCAATTAAGTCAAGTTAGCAGATACTGTTGCTCAGATCTGTATCTGTGCTTATTTTCTGCTTATCCTTTCTATCAATTACTGAGAGAGGAATGTTATAAAGTCTCAAACATAGTGGCGGATTTCTCTAATCCTTTTTTCAGTCCGGTTAGTTTTTGCCTTATAATTTGAATCTCTGTTAGCCATGTACACTTTTAGATGGTTACTGTTCTTCTCCCAGTCAGCTCCATCAAAGCTTTCTCAGAATTCTCACCAAACCTGTCTAAGTGACTGGTAAGACTCTGGAGAAGAATTCTGGAAGAAAGTGCAAGTCTTCCCATTCTGTATCTCCAGGGACTTTAAACTTTTGATAGCCCTCATTCAGTCTTTAATAATCTGTTATAAATATTAGTAGCTGACTCCTTTTACCAGCTCATTTGGTGTCCAGCAGTGTTTGCTCCAGGTAAACAATGCCTGGGTTCTCTTGCCCCATGTATATGTGTTTCTTTCCCCAGATTTCACCTTTCTTGGTTGCTCTCCAACTATGGTTTTCTCATAGCCTTAAAAAAGTTATTTGCTGTTTTTCAGTCTTTTCCTTGTTGTAAGAATGGGAATGACACTCTCAACATCCCAAACTAAAACTAGATGCTTCACAAATATGTTTTGGAGAATTGAAAATCTGTTTTTGTTGTTGCAAGCATCTCACTGACAGAAATTTGTGCTGTTTTGCCCTTGGGTTTCCCTTGCTTTTAAGAATCATGGTCTCTTGAAGCTCTTGGTTGACAGAAATAATTACATATTTCTGGACACTTATAAGCATTGACTTTTCACAATGAAAATTATGTAGTTTTCTTCTGTTCTCTTCCATATTCATGTATATCTGTTCAGTATGTCTATACAATGACATTGGTGCTTTTTAGGAAACAGCTTGTAAATCTCTGTGCCAGGCTGGGTCTTACTCTTGAGTACATATTAAATAAGGGTGGTGATGATCTCAGGGACCTCTGTACACATCGCTTGCTTCTACAATCTCCATAGCAATATGTCTCTAGCATTAACCTGAGCTCTACTAATCAGAATGTGTTGTGTTTAGGTAATAGAAATTATTCTTCTTAGCATTATTTATTTTTTCCTTTTTTAGGGCTAGATAATTATTAGCTATGGCATAGTAATATGCTATTGATCTGAATTAACTATGAAAAAGCATAAACATCAATTATGTTAATATTCAATAATGAACACCAATTTTAGTTATAGTTTATCTAATCTTATAATCCTATACCATTTGAGATGTAATTTAAAATTATTAGAAAACACAAACAATTTTTTGCACAAGAGGTGATCCTGAGACATTGTGTTGTTAAGCAGTGACACAAAGCAGATTCACTTTTAAATAGTTCAGCTTGATGAAAAGGCACTAGAGAAATATGCGGATCCTGTTTTTACTGATTGAGGCAGCCTCATTTGCAAAATCATCTCAAGCCACAGCCCATCTATCACCTTGTAAATAATTGTTTTCAGTACTGATATGTTTGAATTTAGAAATCCCATGTCTACTTAATGTTAAGACGGTAATTCCTATTGAAAAGTCACTTTCTGTTGATTTATTCTTCCCTTATCTCCTTTATGCACCCAGAGTACAAGCACTCCCTTTCATGAATTAATTTTTGTTAAATGCTGAGTTTTCTGATGGACACAGAAAATAAACATAATTTTAATGACCTTGTAAGGCAATTAAGAAACAATGAAAGGCCTTCCTGCTAGCATAGCCATTAGTATAACAATAAGAGCAATAAGAATGGAACTAGTTGAACTTTTGTTGAAATCAATTGTAAATATTAAGCATTATTTGGAATGCAAGAACTCTGGACTCTTAAGGGTTTATTATCACCTTCTGTGGTTAGGTAAAAGGGGCCTGGATAAAACATGTAATCCTGTAAAGAACTACATACATCACAGCTGTAGCTGAAATTACAGATTTTTAACTCATTAACAAATAGTAAAAATTTCCCAGACGAGAGTATAAGAGTTTAATTCCATATAGGGAGAATAATTGACTGTAAACTTCCTACCATCTTTGCCCTCCCAAGGCCTTAATGCAGCCAAGTCATTGTTAAGTTACTGAGAAATTCTTAGACTTAAAAAGACAATGAGATTGTTGATGGAACCAAAGTATGAAATTGCCCATTGAAAATAGCTGACAATTTTATTTATGGTTTTTTGGTGGTAAGAGCTTTATATTTACATCAGTAAAGCATCTCTCCAAGATTCCAGACTTTCCGGGTGCCTCCAAAGTGTGATAAAAGCACACTGCAAACTGAATAATTTCATTTTTCCACCCTCACTGGCAATGGGCTGTTTCACCTTTCAGGATAATGTAAAATAATCCGTATAAACTCAAGCTTGAACTGCACAACAAAACTGTTAATTTATATTTTTCCTAAAGGGCAAGGAAATAATAGTTTAGGTTTAAAAGGTCTTCTGATTCCTACAGATACGTGGACCCCCTTTGTGTTAACAAAATGCTTTGGTAAACCAAAGAGATGACAATATTAGTAAGAATTTGAAAACAAAATTTCGTTATAAAAATCTAAGTAGAAACGATCTAACTGAGATAATCAACTGAATTCTTTAATGTAGTGTATATATTTTTTGAACCTCAAATATGCTTCATAATATATCTTGCTTTTCTTGGAGGAAATTATCCTCCCTAGATTAAATAATAATAGTAATGAAATGATAGACCATTATATTTGTAATCAGTAATTATGTACTCATCAAATAAGTGGTCAGAATCTAGGGAACAAATAATTATATGAGCCATGATTATTAATTAAATAATTATACTGAGAGATAAACTATTCTTAGTTATGGCTTATTTTATTTTTTTCTTTTTAAGACTGGCATTTACAAAACACAGTTCCTAATCCATAGAGAATGTTTGTTTAGGTCTGAGAGAATGTGTATCTATCACACACTATATAATACAGGAACTCTCAGAATTCATGAGTTTGGTATTCTCAATTTCAACCTAGCAACTAGTGGTTAGGATAGTGGCTTACTGTAACTTCACAATATGATTTTGAATCATTTGCTGCAGGGTTTCTTTGCAGGAACATAGATTACCTGCCATCACACCCCAGTGTCATGATACACAGGGTCTTGCCCTGAGGGAGAAGCTTTGTATCCAGGAACAAAACATTAATTTACCTGCTACTGATAGTGATGGAACTAGGAAACATAGTTGGTATGGTCTGTGTCCCCTGTCCTTGCCCAGTTCACACATTGAAATTCAAGCTTCCAAAGATCATGGTATTTGTAGGTGGGCCTTTTGAGAGGTAATGAGGGTGGAAACTCCTGTAACAAGATTAGTGTTCTATTTAAACAAAAACAAAAACAAAAGACTCCCAAGAGCTCCCTAGCCCTTTGAGCTATATGAGGGCATAGCCTGATGCATGTGACCTAAAAGAGAACCAAACATACCAGCATTCTGATCTAGGATTTTCATCATCCAGAACAATGAGAAATAAATTTCTACTATTTAAATACTACATAGTCTGTGGTGATTTTTCTTTTTTAAGTAAATTTTATTGATTATGCTATTATACTTGTCCCAGTTTTTCCCCTTAATCCCCTCTGCCCGGTACCCCTTCTCTCCAGCAATGCTCCCACTTGGTTTATGTCTACCTGTCTTACATATAAGGTTTTTTGTCTTCTACATTTACTTTACTATTCTTAACATCCCCCTGTCTATTTTGTACCTACCACTTATGCTTCTTGATCCCTGTACCTTTTCCCCCATTTACCCCTTCTGCTCCCCACTGATAACCCTGATAACCCTCTATATAATCTCCATATCTATAGTCCTGTTTCTGTTCTAGTTGTTTGCTTAGTTTGTTTTTGGTTTCTTAGATTCATTTGTTGATAGTTGTAAGTATCTTTTTATTTTACTGCTCATAGTTTTTATATTCTTTTTCTTAAATGTGTCCCTTTAACATTTCATATAATAAGAGCTTGGTGATGATGAACTACTTTAGCTTAACTTTATCTGGGAAGTACTTTATCTGTCCTTCCATTCCAAATACTGGATAGAGTAACCTTGGTTTTCATCACTTTGAATACTTCTTGCCAGTCCCTTCTTGTCTGCAAAGTTTCTTTTGAGAAATCAGTTGACAGTCCTATGGGAACTCCTTTGTAGGCAACTATCTGTTTTTCTCTTGCTGCTTTTAAGAATCTCTCTTTATCTTTAATGTTTAATTTTAATTATGGTCTGATTGGTCTGATCTTCTTTGAATCCAACTTGTTTGGGCCTCTCTGTGCTTTCTAGACTTGTATGTCTATTTCATTAACCAAATTTGGAAGTTTTCCTTCATTTTTATTTTCAAATAAATAAGTTTTTAATTTTTCTTCCTCTTCTCCTTCTGGTACCCCATATGATTCAGATGTTGGCATGTTTAAAGTTGTTCCAGAGGTTCTGAAACCCTCCTCATTTTCTCCAATTCTTGTTTTCTCATTCTGTACTTGTTAAATGTTTATTTTTTTTTCTTATGTTCCAAATCATTGATTTGAACCCCAGCTTTCTTCCTTTCTTCCTTTGATTTTGTATGATTTTTCTTCATTTCACTTAGTATAGCCTTCACTTCTTCTCTTATGTGTTTGCTGTACTCAATCATTTCTATGAGCATCCTTACCACCAATGTTTTGGACTCTGTGACTGTTAGGCTGGTTATCTCCTTGTTACTTAGTTCTCCCTCTGAATGCTTGATCTACTCCCTCTTTGGATCATACTTCTCTGCCCCCTCCACTTGACAGCTTCCTGTGCTTGCCTCTGTGCATTAGGTAGAGCAGTTGCACCTATTACATTGTAAGGGTTGGAGCATTAGGTATTCCTTGATGTGAGGGGACCCATTTCACCACCTTGTAGCCCTATATGTGGGGAAGTGGTCAAAGAGGGAACAATGCTGCATGCCTAGCACTTTCCTCTTTTCCAGTCATGTCACCCACTGCTGGTACATGACTGGAATGCCTCTATCTGTTGTCCTGATCATGGATCCAAGACTGAGTGGGTTTGTGTACATTCTAGGACCATGGGAGCCCTCTCCTGAGAGATTGGCAGTTTCTACTACCACCCAAACCCCCACTGGTTTTCACAGCCAGAAATAATGAGGCTTTGTTTCCTCAGCACTGGAAATGGGAGTCACACAGTCTGGTCTAGGACTAGGATCACTCCCCAGGTATCCCTCCTGGCTTTTATAATGTGTGACTACTTATTCTGCCAGCCATCTGAAGCTACTGCCTTGATACCACAGCCTTGCTGTTGCTGCCACACTGTGTTCTTAATATGCTGGCTCACCATCTTTGTCCCTCCTACCCATCTGGGTGAGTATTACTTCTTTACATCTTTGCTTGTTGGATTTCTATGCAGTTCAATTTTCTGGCAGTTCTGGTTGTTTTTGTTTTGGGTAGATGTAATTCTTTTTATGATTGTGGAGGGAGGTGAAATATGTCTACCTATGCCTCTATCTTGGCCAGAAGTTCCCCTGTGGTATTTTCATATAGCAACCAAAATTAATGAGGGCATTAGAAAACATGTAGAAAAACTAAACTGTGGGAGAACTTATATACTGAAATTATATGATTAAATTTGGGAATTCTCAAAGTTCTCAGAATGAGCATCTATGACTATTATGGAGCTTTACTGACTTGTTAGACATGTAAGTTGAGCTGATTGGTGTTCTTTTCTCGAAATCTGACCATCTGGGCTGTCAAGATCTTATTTTAACTGGTAATGTGACATAAGCATGATTACAGGTGCACAAATTCCCTCTGTTATTTTGATTGGGAACTAGAAATCAAGATACACAAATATAACTTAAGGTACAGGTTTAGACACACAGGATTAGAATCTTGGACTACTACCTCTGCTGTGCTAAGTCCCTGACTCTCAAATTGATGAGTTAATTTTAACTCCTGTTCAACTTACTTTATTGTATTTCAGCTTCTTTTCCTTAAGAATGAGCATATCTGGTTAAAGAATGAGCATCATCTGAAAAAATAGAACTTTACCTGTCAGTTGACCAGTTGACAATCATTTTTTAAACTTTAGTCAAAGATGCAACCATTCTGAAGCTTTTCCAGAAATGTGTCCCAAGGCACAGCCAGTGTATGATTATTTGTATTAACCAGGATATATGTTTCCTGTTCATTACAAAGTTTCCTTACAGCCACTATTATATAGTAACATAATCCTTGCTTTATGGATTAGTTTGCATTAGTTTGAATTTCATATTAGAAAAATAAGGAGGGAATTAGAAATGGTGTTCACACAGCCTAATAATCCTTATAGCAGCCATTTCTGTTATAATCAACAAATTAAAATTAGATTTTTTTTATTCCTTAAAGACTTTAGGTTTTATTAGTCAGAAAGGTATTCATGAACCAAGACTAAAATTCCAGCTCTGGAAAGAATCATTGACTCTCTGATCCAGATTCCAACTTAAAGAAAATGTATTGCTAACCTAATAGGTTCCAAATCTACCAGAAACATAATGACTTTGATCTTTGCCTATACTTGGAAACTTTTGAAATGACTTTTTATGGAACCTGTGAAGGTTTGCTATCCATGGCTGCTTGTGCATTTTCCTTTTCTCAAGGGTATGGAAATGGAAGTGGAAGGCTGGAATGGAATGGCTGAGCTCAGGGCAAAAATCAACTGTCAAGTATTTTCTCACCAAGCACAATTTTCTATGTCTACTGATTAGGGGAAATAATTATTGGGCTTCAAAGATTTGAAATAAAAGGATTGCTTTTTCACAGCGAAAGAAACATTTTTTGAAAGGTATAAATTAGAAAATGTCATCCTTGTTTAATTCAACAATTCCTTATCCCAATGTTTCCAAAACTTTCCCTAAATTCACCCCAGCACAGTTTACAAATCCAGATTTCTAGGTGGACTACTGGGTTAGTGAACAAAATGTTCAGGGAATGGGGCTCTAAATTTATAGTTTAAAGAACTTAGTTGATTTTTATGATCATTTAAGTATAGGACAAACTTTTATGTAGGACTAGATAAAAATAAAATGAATGTGTATGTAAAAATATAACTTTTGAAAGACACCAGGTGATATGCTAAGACAAAAGGACAGAAGCCTTCAAACATTTTTTAAGTAGCTTGTGTTCTAGACCCAGAGAAAAAAAAGAAAAAAGAAGAAGAAACCCTAAATGCCAGAATCCAGAGCTACTTTGCTTTATGGAAACACATATGCAGTGTGCAGTTTTGACATATCTGAGAATTACTATTTTTGAAAATATTAAAAATTGGGGGGTTTTCAATCTTTGAAACAACATAATACAGCACCAAACTATCCCTTTATCTACCAACATTTAATCTTTAAAATATTAGATTTAATGATAATACCAATCTTTTCGTTTGTCAGAAAAAGGGATTACAATTCACTAAGACTGGGAAAATAAGTCTTTGAGATCAAAATCAGCTGTTATTTAAATATCTGTTCCTTAAAGAACGGCAACAACAACAACAAAAATGCTACAGAATGTAAAATGAGGAGGCAATGGGGTTATCAAGGCTTCTCTGATTTTTCCTAAGATTTGCAATGGAGATTGTTTTAGCCAATAACTGTATGGGAAAATCCCCTCTGTTCTTCACATCATGGGGGAATAGGTAGGCTTTCAGGCAATCCCTCTGTAGCCTATTCCCTGAGTTCCGATGAGTCTTCCATACAGACATTTTGTAAAAATTCTTGACCCACCCTTTAGTCAAGGGCTGTACTTGGATTTCTTCTCCATACTCCCAAATCATACCACCCAGGAACACAGTTCATAGGAAGAATGGCAGAGTGGCCAACTTTCTGTATATTTTTAGTGGTTATGCAGTTTATGCATACTGATTTTGTCACTTAAGTTTTATATAAAACTAGCTGTCTGCCATTGAGCTTTAGACCTTGATCTTCTACTATCCATGACCAGCCTTTCACTAGGACTATGATCTGCTCTCTATGGAGATGCCCATTCTTTCACTAGTGTTTATTAAAAGAATATGGCTTTAATGTCTAAGTGAATTGTTACTAAGTCATTCAACCATTACATAGACACACACTATAACACTTGGGATTGGTCCATGCTTCCATATACAGTTTCTTTTTTTTTTTAATTTAATTTTATTGTTGTCGTATTATACCCATCCCCTTTTTATTCCCCTCTGTCCACTTCCCCACCCACCCACTTGCCGCCAAAGTCAACCCCACTTGTTGTCCATGTCCATGGTTCTTCCATGCTAGTTCCTTGACTAAATTGCTCCCCTTCTTTGCCTCCTCCTCCCACCCCCCCCTCCCCTCTGCCCACTGAAGGTCATTTCATTGTATTCATGTATCTGGTTCTGTTGTGCTTATTTGTTCGTTTTGGTCATTATTGTCCTGTAATGGAAGAGATCATATGGTATTTGTCTTTCACTGACTGGCTTATTTCACTAAGCATAATACTCTCCAGTTCCATCCATGTTGTTGTAAAGGGTAGGAGTTTCTTTCTTTCTGCTGTGTAGTATTCCATTGTGTAAATGTACCAACAATTTTTGATCCAATCATCCACTGATGGGCACTTAGGCTGTTTACAGCACTTGGCTATTATAAAAAGTGCCGCTATGAACACAAGGGTACATAGGTTCTTATGAATTGGTGTTTCAGGGTTCTTCAGGTATAGTCCTAGTAGTGGAATTGCTGGATCAAAAGGCAGTTCCGTTTTTAGTTTTTTAAGGAAACTCCACACTGTTTTCTATAGTGGCTGCAACAGCCTGCATTCCCACCAGCAGCACACCATGGTTCCCTCTTCCCTACATCCTTGCCAGCACTTGTTTGTGGATTTGTTGATGCTTGCTATTCTGACAGGTGTGAGGTGGTATCTTATTGTGGTTTTAATTTGCATCTCTTTGATGGCTAATGATGTTGAACATTCTTTCATATGCCTTTGAGCCCTTTGTATGTCTTCCTCAGAGAGTTGTCTATTCAGGTCCTTTGCCCATTTTTTAATTGAGCTATCTGTCTCCTTGGTGTTGAGTCATGTAAGTTCTTTATATACTTTGGAGATCAAACTCTTGTCTGAGGTATCATTGGCTAATATGTTTTTCCATACAGTTGGTTCCCTTTTAATTTTGCTGGTGTTTCTTTTAGCTGAACAGAAACTTCTCAGTTTGTTAAAGACCCATTTGTTTATGTGTTCTTTTATTTCATTTGCCCTTGGAGAATAATCAGTAAACATATTTCTGTGTAGAATATCTAAAATTTTGCTGCCTATATTTTTCTCCAAGCCCTTTATGGTGGTACTATTTATGTTTAAGTCCTTTATCCATCTTGAGTTTATTCTGGTGTATGGTGTAAGTGGTGGTCTAGTTTTATCTTTTTGCGTGTCACTGTCCAGTTCTCTCAACACCACTTGTTGAAAAGACTGTTTTTACTCCATTTTATGTTCTTTCCCCCTTTGTCAAATATTGATTGACCATAGAGTCCTGGGTTTATTTCTGGGCTCTCTATTCTGTTTCATTGATCTATATGTCTAGTCTTATGCCAGTACCAGACGTTTTGATGACAATAGCCTTATAGTATAGTTTGATGTCTGGTATTGTCATTCCTCCTACCTTGTTCTTCTTTCTCAAGATTGCTGAGGCTCTTCATGAACGTTTTTGGCTCCATATAAATTTTTGAAGTATTTTTTCTATCTCTGAAGTATGTCATTAGTATTTTAATTGGGATTGCATTGAATTTATAGATTTCATTGGGTAGTATGGACATTTTAATGATGTTAATTCTTCCCATCCATGAACATGGTATATGCTTCCATTTATTTGTATTTTCCTTCATTTCTTTCCTCAATGTTCTGTAGTTTTCTGAGTACAGGTCTTTTACCTCCTTGGTTAAGTTTATTCCTAAGTACTTTATTTTTCTTGTTGCTATGATAAATGGGATTTGTTTTCTAGCTTCTATCTCTGATGTTTTATTATTGGTATACAAAAATGCTTTCAATTTCTAAATATTGACTTTATATCTAGCAATTCTGTTAAATTTGCTTATTAGGTTGAGTAAGTTTTTGGTGAAGTCTATTGGGTTTTGTATGTACACTATCATGTCATCTGTAAATAGTGACAGTTTGACTTTGTCCTTTCCAATTTTGATACCTTTTATTCCTTTTTCTTCTCTGATAGCTATGGCTAGAACTTCCAAAACAATGTTGGACAGAAATGGAGAAGGTGGACAGCCTTGTCTTATTCCTGATCTTAGGGAGAAAGCTGTAATTTTTGCCCACTGGGTATGATGTTGGCTTCAGGTTTCTCATACATGGTTTTTATGATGTTGAGGTATGCTCCCTCTATTCCATTTTGCTAAGTGTTTTTATCATAAATAGTTGCTGTACTTTATCAAATGCTTTTTCAGCATCTGTTGATATGATCATATGGTTTTTGTCTTTCATTTTGTTGATGTGGTGTATTCCATTTATTAATTTTTGAATGTTGTACAATCCCTGGGATGAAACCCACTTGATCATGGTGTGTGATCTTTTTATTGTATTGCTGGATCCAGTTGGCCAATATTTTGTTGAGGCTCTTAGCATCTATGTTCATCAGAGATATTGGCCTATAGTTTTTTTTCTTAGTTGTGTCTTGACCTGGTTTTGGGATTAGAATAATATTGGCCTCATAGAAAGAGTTTGGGAGTCTTACTTATTCTTGGATTTTTGGGAACAGGTTGAGAAGGATAGGAGTTAGTTCTTCTTTATATTTTTGGTAGAATTCACCTGTGTAGCCATCTGGTCCCAGGCTCTTGTGCTTTGGGAGATTTTTTATTATTTCTTCAATTTCACTAGTTGTTATTGGTCTATTCAGGATTTCTGCTTCTTCTGGATTCAATTTTGGTAGATTATACATTTCCAGAAATGAATCCATTTCACCCAGGTTGTTGTATTTCTTGTCATATAGTTGTTTGTAGTAATTTCTTACAGTCTTTTGTATTTCTGAAGTATCAGCTGTGATTTCTCCTCTTTCATTTCTGATTTTGTTTTTTGAGTCCTCGCTCTCATTTTCTTGATGAGTCTGGTTAAAGGCTTGTCAATTCTGTTTATTTTTTCAGAGAACCAGCTCCTGGACTTATTGATTCTTCAAATTTTAGTTTTAGTCTCTACATTATTTAATTCTGCTCTGATCTTGATGATTTCCTTTCTTCTATTTGCTCTGGGCTTTTTGTTGCTGTTGTTCCTCTAGTTCTTACAGCTTTATGGTTAGGTTGTTTGCATAAGCTTCTTCTATCCCTTTTAGGTAGGCCTGTATTGCTATGAGTTTCCCTCTGAGGACTGCCTTTGATGTGTCCCATAGGTTTTGGGCTGTTGTGTATTCATTGTCATTTGTTTCCAGAAACTTTTTGATTTTATCTTTGATCTCATTGTTTACCCATTCATTACTTAAAAGCTTGTTATTAAGTCTCTATGAGTTTGAGTGTTTTTGTATTTTTCCCTTGAGGTTGGTTTCTAGTTTAAATCCATTGTGATCTGAGAAGATGCTTGGTATGATTTCAATTTTCCTGTATTTGTGGAGGCTTGTCTTGTGACCTACCATGTGGTCTATCTTTGAGAATGTTCCATGTGCATTTGAAAAAAAATGTGTATTTAGCTTCTTTGGGGTGAAAGGTTCTGTATATATCAGGTCCATTTCCTATAGAGTGTTCTTCAATACCACAATATCCTTGGTGAATTTTTGTTTGGAAGATCTGTCAATTGTTGATAATGGGGTATTAAAATCCCTTACATTAGTGTGTTGCTGCCCATATCTTTCTTGAAATCCTTCAAGATTTTCCTTATATAATTGGTAGCTCCTATGTTGGGTGCATATATGTTTACCAGAGTTATATCTTCTTGATGGATTGTTCCCTTAAGTATTATGAAATGTCCTTCTTTGTTTCTTTTTATGGTCTTTATTATAAATATCTGTTTTGTCTTACTACTCCAGCCTATTTTTCATGTCCATTTGTTTGGTATATATTTTTCCATCCCTTCACTTTTAATCTGTGTCAATCATTTTTTCTGAGGTGGGTCTCTTGAAGACAGCATATATGTGGGTCATGTTTTCTTATCCACTCAGCTACCCTATGTCTTTTGATTGGCACAATTAATCCATTTACATTTAAGATTATTATTGATTGATACTTATTTATTGCCATTTTCCCACTTTGTACCTCTATTCCTCTTTATTTCTCTCTGTTTCTTCATTTTTTTAAAAAGCAGATCCTTTAGCATTTCTTGCAATGTTGGTTTGGTAGAGATGTATTCTTTAAGTCTTTTTTTGTCTGGGAAACTCCTTATTTCTCCTTCCATTTTGAATGAGAGCCTTGCTGGGTAGAGTATTCTTGGTTGCAGGCCTTTGTTTACCATTACTTGGAGTATTTTTTGCCGTTCCATTCTGGCTTGTACTCTTTCTGTTGAATAATCATTTCATAACCTTATGGGAGCCCCCTTATATGTTATTTGCTGTTTCTCTCTTGATGTTTTTAGGATTCTCTCTTTGTCTTTGAAATTTGCCGTTTTAATTTTAATGTGTCTTGGAGTGAGTCTATTTAGATTCATCCTCATTGGGACCCTCTGTGCTTCCTGAACTTGAGTAGCATTTTCACTCATCATGTTAGGGAAGTTTTCTTTCACTACTTTTTTGAGCAGATTTTCCATTCCTTGTTTCTCTTCTCCTTCTGGTATCCCTATGATATGGATATTATTGCATTTCATGTTGTTCTGCAGCTCTCTTAAAACCTCTTCATTCTTGTTCAGACTTTTTTTCATTATGTTGCATTGTCTTGGAATATTTTTGTATGTTGTCCTCCAGCTCGCTGATCAGATTCTCTGCTTCCTCTAGCCTACTCTTGGTTCCTTCTACTGTTCTTCAATTCAGAAATTGTATTCTTCATTTCCTCTTGGCTCTTACTGATAGTTTCTATGTCTTTTTTAATGCTGGTGTAGTTCTCAGTAAGTTCCTTATAACTTCCCTGGAGTTCTTCATAGTTCCCCTGGAGTTATTTGTAGTTTTCTTTGAGCTGGCTGAGCTTTTTAAGCTTCTCTATCATTATTTTGAATTCCATATCTGATAGTTTGCTTGCCTCTGTTTCATTTAGTAATCTTTCTGGGGATTCCTCCTTTCCTTTTGGTAATGGACTATTTATTTTTCTCCCCATTTTTATGTTTTGTTGTAATCCAATCAGACTGTGCTCAGCTGCCAGGCTAAGAAACTGCTAGGCTGGAAGGATTGATTTAGTTGAAATCTTATTGATCTGTGATCCACCACCAGGCTTAGATGCTGCTTGGGGTGACTGGCCAATTCAGTTATAAATCAATAAATCAGCTACCAAACTCAGGCCCCGCTGGGCTAGAGAGAGAGGTTCCATTGTAATCCAATGGATCAGCAGCCAGCTCAGGTGCAGCTTGGTGGGACAGATTCAGGTATAAATCAATGAATCTGTGATCAGCCGCCAGGCTCAGGCACCACTGGGATAGGCAGCAAAATCCAATTGTAATCCAATGAATCTGTATTTGGCCACCAGGCTCAGGTGGCTCTGGGCTTGACTGAAAGATTTTATTGTAATCCAATGAATCTGTGATCAGCTGCTAGGCTACATAGCCACTGGGCTAGACTGAAAGATTCAATTGTAATCCAGTGAGTTTGTGATCAGCTTCCAGGCCCAGGGTCCACTGGGCTGGACAAACCAACTCAGTTGTGAACCAATGAATCCATCATCAGCCACCAGGCTCACTTGCCACTGTGTGGGGCTGACTGTCTGACCCAGCTGTAAGTCAGAGAGTTTGTAATCAGCCGCTAGGCCCAGGCACTGCTGGGCAGAGATATCTCATTAGGTGCCAACTATTGTATGTATGCTCAGACAGGGAAGGGCAGGAGAGGTTTATCTAGATGTAAATCAAAGAATTGTGATCAGGTGCCATGCTCTGGCACCGCTGGGTGGGGCGGATTGCTTTCAGTGGGTGGGGCTATGAGGACCCTCTTACTGAAGCTGCTTGGCACAGTACAGTCTGCCTGAGGTGTGGGTGATGAGTCAGCACTGGGATCCCCACAGCTGCTTCCCCACTTCTCTCCTATAAGACACTGCCACAAACTCCCCACGTATCTCCAGTCCTCTCTGTCCTCCCTCTGCTGGAGCCCAGGGTAGGTGGGTGCCAGTGTATTCTCGCTGTGGTCACCTTAATAGTTCGCTGTCTCCAGTGCTCTCTCATGCCAGCAAACTCCACAGCTTTCTGCCCTTCTCAGCTGGGTGTTTCTCTGCTCTCTGCCTTGTTGCTATAGCTGGGGGACCCAGCTGGGGGCCCAGACCCACCCTTCTCAGGTGGGGCCCCCAGCTCCATCCCTTCAACTGCTGCCTCTGGTGGGGGCCCAGCCAGCCCTCTAGCATTTCCATGATTCCTACTGGTCATGTTGTGATGAAGCAGCCTCTTCTCTTCTGTCCATGGTTATAGGACTTCGTTCTAACTGGTGTTCTGTTGGTAATTCTAGCTAATTTTTCCTCCAAAAAAGTAATTCCAGATGCGACCTGGGAGGAGATTGGTGTAGCTCTACTTACTCCTCTGCCATCTTGCCAGAACTCTCTTCCAGTTTCTTTTGAAATACAATTCTTGCAATGCTTCTTACCTTCATTGTTGAAATCTGTATGCACTCTATTCCTCAATAATTATAGTCAGAAGTGACTTGTAGCATAAATTCTAATACATAATTATTGGGCTGCAAATACTTGAAATAAAAGAAGAGCATTGCTTTACCAAATGGTCACAGAAAAAGAAAGATCTTTCTTTTGAAAGGTATGAGTTAGAAAATGTCATCCTTGTTTAATCCAACAATTCTTGTAAGAGTCTTATAGGATTTTTTTCTTTTCATCAAAATATTTAAAAATAGTAATGTTGATAATTATGTACCAAAATTTGGGGCAATTTTGAATAATTTGTAGTTTCTTCAATTATTTAAAATGAATGTATATACTTTGTTTATCAAACTTTTATAAACTTCTATGTCATGTATTTAGACAGAAAAAATGAAGCCTAGTAGATTGAAAGTCCAAAGTTTCCACAATGGATCAAAACCAATATAAATATAGAGTCATGTGAATAACTGAAAACTCTTGGATTATTGAAGCAGACCATGGAGAGAATGCTATGTTTTTCTGTTATTAGTCATAAAGAAGCATAATAGGCAGTGCCATGCAAGTAAAATTGAGCATATGTAAAAGAATGCAGTAAGTGCTCTATTCATCTTTAATAGAGTGGTAAGATTTATGGAGGCAAATGGGTGTGAAAACAAATGAAAACTCATAAGCCTGTTTGTAAGGAGTTTTACTTGATACAGGAAAATACTTCCTACAGTTAGGTTTGGAGTCCCCAAGGGAATGGTCCTGGGGTTAGAGAGGGCCTGTGGTAATGGCACTAGGGAGCTTCAAATCCTCTGAGCATGGCTGGATGAGGCTATGTGGCCCAGAGAGAGGCTGGGGGTCACAGGGCTGCCTCTAACCCCACCCCACAGAAGCCATCCTTTGTCTTACCTTCACCTTCTTTCATCTTTTTTTTTTTTTCTTTTTAATCCTTCCAGAGGTAATTTTTCATTGCCTTTAGAGAGAGAGAGAAAGAGGAAAAAGAGTGAGAAGTATCACTGGTTGCCTCCCACAGGCTCCTGGATTGATTAAGGATCAGTCCTACAACATAGATATGTGCCCTAAATGGGAATTAAACCTGCAAACTTTGGTTTACCAGATAAAGTTCCAACCAACTGAGCCACACCAGCCAGGGCCTGTTATCCTTCTCTTCTTTTTCTCTTTGTACCGTGAAAGGATTCAACAGGAATGGGAATGATTGTATCAAAGGGGACACCAGACAGCTCTTGGGATGAAAAAAGTCTGAAAGTATTAGACTGATTAGAAAGTATTAGAGCTACATTCCCATTTTTCCTCCATAAGCTATCAAACTGTGCTGCCTGAGGCAAATTTCATGATTTATTTATGCCTCTCTTTTTCCTTTTTAACTCTAATTATCCTATAATGATTAATTCTACAAAAGTTTTTTTTTTTTAATTTTAATTTCTACACTTTTAGTTTCCTTTACATGTTTTCTGTATATGAATTTTTGGTTGTTATTTCACATTGTTTTTCACTTTTTCCACACCCACTTCTCATTCCTGGTCTTTTCACCAATTCCACATGCATTTTCTCCCTTTCTCCTGCTGGGATAACTGCTGGGACACTTCCCACACATGGCAGTCCCACTGTGCCCAGCCTTCACCCCATGTGAGGTGTGGTTCTCTTACCAAGGCACACCTTTAGAAATGTTGCTTGGACTGGCCCAGGGTCCCACTGTGGGCTGCCAATTGGTACCTCTGTGGTCCATGCACCTGAGTTTCCTTTCCTGGCCATGTCCTCAGGATCAAGTTACTCATGTTCTTTCCTATAATGACCAACAAACCTGCTTGTCTGAAGAAGTGGGAGTTCTACAAAAGACCTGAGGCAATGAAGTACCCAAGAGGTCAAGGGAGAGTTTGGAGCTCTCCGTAGGATTTTCTCAGAAGCTCAGGGCAAGCTCCCTCAAGCCACATGAGCCCTGGTCACCCAGCTGCTGCTTGAGCAGTGCCCCTGTGGCATTGGGGGCTCTGAACATGAGGTCACTGAAGGACAGATGCTGTGCTTCTGGTCAGGACTTCTAGCCATTTGGCCACTTTCCCAATTCAAACATCCACACTGAGAATATAAGACTTCTAGAGCCTCCTTCCTGGCTTTGTGTCCTCTTCCCTGTGGGGCCCTGTCATGGCCTCCCCTGTCATTGAGCCCAGTTCACAGTGCTCCCAGGTCAGGTCCCTCGATCCCCAGCTACTTTTCAGTCCTCACTGCAGTCACTGCGGCACTCACCTATCTCAGGGTCAGCTACTGCCTTCCTTCAGAGTAACTAACTAGCAAAATGCCAGGCCAGATTTTATGAAGTCTTAGAGAAAGCAGTGCCTTAATCCCCCTTGAGTGATCTGGCTGTTCTGCAACTGAACAAACTGACAGTTTGGTGCCCCCAGCAGTCACTGAAATGACAGGTCATTCAGCCCTGCAGCTCCTGGAATATTTTTAGTCAGCTCTTTATAAACCTTAATGACTCTGAGGTGCCAGTACACTCTCTCTGGCTGCTTCAGAGAAATCTTTCCTCCTTAAGGTGCTATGCAGAGTCTCGGGGCTGACCTACTTTGAGGTTCTCACAAACAGGGCAAGTGAGTGTCCTTTCTTCCTTCCGAAGATTCAGGGTTGGGCACCTTAGGCTTATATGTCACAACTGAATGGTCTGACGCCATTCTTTTCATAGCCACCCCATGAGTACCAGTCTGTAATGGAGAATCTCAGCTGAGTTTAAGGTAACCATCCTTCTAAGGACATAAATATAACTTTGGAGAAACATGATAGTTTTCAACAGGTACCTGTGCTCAGAGAGTTCTCCGATCATCTGTTTCCCATTGCACGTCTCTCCCTTTCTATTACCCCATTCACCATCAGGTTTTTCAACTTTAGAGGGAAAAAGACATATCCTAATATGGTTCATAGCCCTAGGGTTTACACACCTCCCGGGTGTCAAAGTAATAGTTGGAATACTGTTGTTGAAAGAAATCAGTAATGCTAATGAATAAGTAACAATTATGGTTAACAAATTCTTTTACAACTAGCTGGTTCCCATTTCTGCTTTCAAAAAAAATTAAAGGAGGACCTAAAGAGTTGTTAGGTGATAGATGATTAGAAGTTACATTTTATGATAAATGACTATGTGATTTGAGGTATACAGCTTAGAAGGAATACAATGAATTGAGTAGGTCGCTACAAGGAAACTACTTCAATGTTCCACCTATTTAGGTGAATAAGTGTTTTAGTTCTTAATTCTAAAAAAGTGGGTGGGGGAGAAATAGTTAATATTGACCCTTGTCAATTCTAGCAATACATTTTCACAGATTAAGTACATGAACTAATTGAGAAAACAATCATTATCCATCTCATTTCTAGATTCATTTGCCATCAAATTTTAGCCTTAATGTTCATAGTTATCTAGCAAAACTATAAGAGGAGGACACCCCACCCCACCCCACCCCCACCCCAAAAAACTCTGGAATTATCTTCTGGAGGGTGGGTTCCTTGCAGTACAGGCTTCTCCCACTAGGTGAGTGTTCTAGGAACCCATCTGTATCAGTGTACCAGCTGGTATTGTGAAAAGGCTGTGTTCAACTTCAGTGAATTTTTTTTTTTGAAGACTCTTTAAATGTGTTTGCCCTTTACATGATGGGTGGTTTACAAGTGCACCTACTGACAACACGCTGAGTGTTCAGCAGTTTTTGAGTAAAAATGGCATGACCCCTGTACCCTACTCTTCCTATTCACTTGATCTTGCCCAAGTGGCTTTTTCTTGTTTTCTTTTTGTTGTTGTTGTTATTTTTTTTTTTTTTATGAAAGAAGTCGTTAAAGGGAAATGTTTAGACAATGTAGAAGGAGTGAAACCAAAAACAGCAAAAGCATAGCAGAAGCACTAAAAGACATCATACTTGATGAGTTCAATAACTGTTTTGTGCGGTGGAAAAAAATTTCAATAAATGTATTGCATCAAATGGAGAGCGCTTTAAAGGTAACTGGTGTTTAAATACGTAAGAATAAATATACAATTTTTTATAAATAAATTCCATTTTTGGTTCCCCTTCATAAATAAATCGTTTAAAAAACAAACAATGTTTACATATTTAAGTGGACAACTTTGGCTCTCAGATTGCTCAGTTAGGCTGCATTGCAAACATTTAAAGGGATATAACAGAAAACTTAAGGTAACATAAGCTTTTTCAATTTTAAAAACTCATAATTAAAAAGTTTAGATTTTTCACTTTTAAATGTTAGAAGAAGTGTCTAGTTTTCAAAGTTATTTGATTATACAAACAAATATATGAAGACTACTGCTAAAGATAGTGACCCTGTTTTCTAGACAAGGTTCCCCATGGAAACCACATTCAGCTGTTTTACTGACATCGAAACTTGATCCACACCCCCAAACCTACCCAATCAGAACCGTTGCCCACGTGACTTAGGAATCTATGGTTTTATGACTCTTTGCCGTGAGTAAACAGAGTGATTGGCTTGCCATCCCTTGCTTTATGGCTCCAAGGGACATAGCTGGAGCTTGTTCAGACCCTGTCACAGAGCCTCTCTTCTCTCTCAGAGCTGAGGGTGGTGTCCTAAAGCTGCCGCCTGAGATCAGGGAAGCAGCAAGGGAAGCAGAGAGAGCAGCCTTTCCATAGAAAGACCAGCTTTCACTGGTCTTTGCCACTTGCTGATTGACCCCTCTGACCTGAAGTATTTTCCCCCTCTGGATCCCAGAAGGCCTTCTGTGATTGTTCAGGGGACAGAGGACACAATAATGTCTGAAACCGAGGCAGTTTCCCTGTTGCATCTTTGTAGAAGATACGTTGACCCCCATGAACATGAGGTAGTGCTTTCACTAAAGACTTGGAATTGGTGTTTTCAAAGCTCATAATTGGGCATCTCAAAAACAGTACATGATTTTCTTACAGTGTTAGTAACTCAATCATGTTATGGGTTTGCAAAAGTAAATGGGATATGGAGATCAAGATATGATTTACTTAAGTAATTTAAGTGCTGGAAAAAATCAGGAAACAATTGAATTTGTTGAATAAAAGAAAAACTCAGAGGAAAATTTTAATACCTAGATTTCTATTTTAAAAAATAAAAAGCAAGAATGAATTAGGAAAAGGGAGAATGAATTAGAACTTTTAAGATGACATGAAGTGGAAGGAAAGAATCACGGCCCCCTCTGTCTTTGGTGATTCCCAGGCAAGCACATGATGGAAGTTATGCGATCAGACACTGGAAGAGGAGTTGGCAGAGAACATTCAGGAGCAGGGTCAAAAGCAGACTTCTCAGCTGTTTTGTCTAACCCATTCCTGGTATGGTTGATGGGTGCAAAATAAGTAACAAGCAACACAACCTTGAATAGAGAGAGGATGTGTGGAGGGAACACAACGTTCCCTTTATATAATCTGTGGGTTATATAAAGTAGGGAGAGTCCTAGACGTGGTAGATAACATGTAGTTCTAGGTGCTATGACAGCTGTTTAAGGTGTCATGCTCTTGATGATTCAGTTCAACCATCATCTCATGTTCATATACGTATTTCTAATCTGGTTTTCTTCTGTTTTGTGATTCTTTAAATGGATATGGCTACACACCCTCATCTAGGGTAATGCATTGCTAGGGTAATACTGTATTAATCATACAGTATATGATGAGAAGTATTTTTAGCCACAATACTTCAATGGTTAATGAGCTTATTGCAAAAGTTAGACTTTTGTTACTTTGTGGGCAGTAGGCATTTACTTTGTCATAACATTACTGTAATTAAATGAATGGATAAAATAAACTCTTTATGAGCTTTATATTTTAAAATGAAATTTGTTTAACACCAAAACATTGGCTCTAGCAAAATTTTTAAAAATAAAATCTTATGACTATGACTCCTGTTTGAAAGCATAGTTGAGAAATTTTCAGTAAAGCTTTACCTAATTTTGTGGGGGTCCTAAGAACCTTGAGGCTGTCACAAAAACTTTAAAAGCTTCAACATTGGCCAAAAATGTGGTGTTTCTTGAAATTTAAATGTCTTGCCTAACTGACAGTATCAGGCCCTGATATTCCTCTGTTTTTCAGGAAATATTGGAATTTCTCTAACATGGTTGCCATTGGTTTCATATAGCAGCCAAAGTATAAAGAGTAGAAATTCTTTGCCCAAACATACCACCTAGGTTGGGGATCCATGGACAGAGCTACCTCCATTATCCTGACAGTGATTTTATGAAAGTAATGATGAGCCATAACGTTAATTCTCATCTATGCTACATCAGTAACTTTTAGTTTGGTGAGAAATCTAAAACACAGCTTCCTGAACATGAATAACCTTTTTATAGAATATTGTATAGGTGATCAAACATCACAGACAAGAGTGTGGTGAAGGCTAGGGGAGGAGAATTGGTGGCTTGGTGGAGGTGAGCAAAGGGGAGGAAAATGGGGGATATCTGTAATAGTGTCAATAATTTAAAAATTAATAAAAATCATAATAAGAATAAAAGAACTACTTAAAAGCTATAAAATGGGTTAAATTATTTAGGGTCTAAGCCACCAAAAGTTATACATATGTAATATTTTTATTGTATATATATATCTTATGTATAAATAGATGTTATACAAATATACATATTTATATAGACACAAGCCAGATGGGTACCTTTAAATATTTAAATTGAGCAGTGAGCTCCACTTTTGAATATGCACTTGTCATCTTAGAAAATCTTTGTAAAATACTAATTTTGCTAGAAAAATTATACTCATATCTTAGAAAATTTTAGAAAAATATACTTATATCAGAAATTTGTAATAATAAAGAAATAATTATTATAATGTGAATGGCACTCCTATAATTAAACAATATGCAACTTCATAAATGAATGTAGTGGCCCAGTGTCCTTTTATAACCTCAGATAAATATAAATGTATCTATCTCATCCTCTCTGTTTTATGGTAAAAAGTATATATCCTGATATCTTCAAAAAATATAATTTGACCTTAAGGCTTTTAATCACTTATAAACATCTCAGCTTCCTGCAGTTGGAAAGGTTATGTAAAGCAATTTTAAATGTGAAGAAAGTATTCTGTAAAGCAATTTTAAATGTGAAGAAAGTATTCATCTCACATATAAAGAAGCTATTAAAAGCTTATTTTAATGTAGGCATCAAGATTAAGGCAATAAATGTGGTTTCAGTTCTACTTCTTACATATTATAGCATTATAAAATGGTTTATTACAAAGTGAGAGCTAATAATAGCCCAGTGACAGAAGGTCAAAGGCATTTCCCAAAACCACAATGGACTGGGTCAGACTTTAAAAGATAATAGTAAGGTAAAGGAAGAGAAGTTAAAACCAGCGATTCTGTTATGCATAGGTTGCAAAATTGCAACATTCCCTTCATAGGATCTCAGATTACACTTAGGGACAGAAGATGATGCACCTAATGTGCTTAATATTGTGTCTGCCTCATGTTAAAGGGTAAATAATTGTTAGCTATCGTCACCAGTTCATTATTTCCTTTTATTTAACACACCCATTAATAACAACTTAGATCTCATGGGTACTGTAGTTTTAAAGATACTTTTGGTATGGTTATTTTATTTCTTATCACCAACCTTCCTATAGATTATATTCCTCTTGTGCAAATAAGGGAACAAAGGGGAAGGGAAATTAGTGACCTGCATATGCAAGAGAGGATGAAAGTAGGTTAATAATAATAATAATAATAATAATAATAAATAATGCAAGAATAAACTCTTTTTCTCACATACAACTGTAGAAATCTACTATTGTCAAGCCCTGTAGATTCAGTTGGTAAGTTATAGGATCAGTGCAGAGAGTTTTTGAACTCGTAATTTGATAGCCTAACTATGCCAACCTCCTGATCATGACTCTGTACCACTAACATTGTAGAAAATAGATAAACAGAAAGTACTCTAATCAGATCAGGGCTGATATAGTATTATACATAAAATAGCTACACAATATTAACCACTAATGTTTTCCTCAAGCTTACTTGGGGACAAGTATTGGACTAACCACTCTACCTGCTTTGTCCTTTAATCCTCTCATTATCTTTCTGAGGTAGGTGTTATCATCCTCTTTTCTTAGACAAAGAAACTCAAATTGAAAAAAGTTAAATTACTTTCCTGCCCTGTCTGGGTGGCTTAGTTGATGGGAGTATTGTGCTGTTCACCAAAATGTTTCAGGTTCCATCCCAGGTCAGGGCACACACCTAGGTTGCTATCGATGTTTCTCTCTCACAATAATGTCTCTCTTTCTCTCCCTCTTTCCCTCCCTCTCACTTTCTACCTCCTCTTTCTTCCTCTTCCTCTCTCCCTAACATAAATAAACATAACTCCTGTGAGGATTAAACAAGGCTAGGTTACTTTCCTGAGGTCACGTAGCTGGCAAGTTGGGGGAATCTTTGAAACCTACTGACAGAGGCCTAAACCCTCAGTCACCTCCTAACTGCTTCACTGTATCAGTTCACATCAGTTAGACAATATCATGTGACAAATTCCTGAGGACAAAAGTAGACAGAAATATTATTAGAATTATTATGAAGTATCCAGAACTTTTCGTAGAACTTTTAAGTCATCCAAAAGTTTGTATTTTACCTAGTATTTGCCAAAAAAAGTTAATTGTAAAAAAATCAGTAAATTTTGTTGGAAATAGAACTGATCAAAGCTTTTCCAACCATTTTAGAAGTTAAAAATGATAATATTTAATAAATGAGGTTATTCTCAAATTTAGAATGTACAATGTGTACATTTAGAGTGTACAATGTGTAGTATGATTTAACATGGTTTTTACTATTAGAAAAAGAAAGCCAAGCCCTGGCTGGTGGCAGAGTGGAAAAGGCGCCAGCCTACTAACCCAAAGGTTGCTGGTTCGATTCCCAGCCAAGGCAACATAACCAGGTTGCAGGCCAAGTCTACAGCCAGGTCCGTAGCTGGAGGCAGGTGAAAAGCAACCATACATTGATGCCTCTCTCCCTCTCTGCCTCTCTCCCTGCCCCTCTCTGAAAAATAATAAATAAAATCTTTTAAAAAAATTAAAAAGAAAGCCATGTTTACAAAAGTTATAAGGGAGAGAAGCATTTCTACCCTGATCAACTCTACACCAAGAATCTGCATTTCCTTGGCTTCCAGGGCATATGTCAGCAGAAACAATAATGTTTTTCATGTTTTAATAACTGCTGAGCAGGTTAAAGATAAGATAAGAAACCAAGACAAACTGAATGTTTGTGAACAGTTGCTTTTAGCTGTACCAATATTGAATCCTGGTTAACAGTGTAGACTAGCTGAATCTCACTAAAATTTCCTTTTAATCTGTATTAGCTAAGAATGAGGTACTATATATTTGAGCAGCATTTCCTTTGAGCAGAACATTGTATGAAACTCTTCAGGGATTTTGTTGTTGCTGCTTCTGTTTGTTTGTTTGTTTTTTAAGAACACGTATTTGCTCCAGCCCAGATCATGAAACAAATGTAAATCTCAAAGTAAACCAAGTGAATAAAGCTGATTTTGTATCTTCTAGGTGAACGTCTTGAAAAAAAATTAAGATTAATCAGTACTTTTTCTGTTTTGTCCATGTATATCTGTGGAACCTAGGATAGTGCAGGCAAATAAAAGGCATTCAAAGATATTTGTGGCTGCAGTTCAACTGAGAAGACAATGCAACTGAAAAATTGTCACATCATTGGGATATATCTACAGGGAACGATTTGTGTGGGGACTTAGCCCTTACTGTTATAGTGCAAACTTAGTTTAACCTGACCAGCAAGGAGAACACTATGTTATATTTATATATCCCTGTCTTCTCTAGATGCCAGAATCATTTAAAATACGTCATTTTTCTCATAGCCTTTCTGGGAAAATTGAGACCCAGAGAATTTTATAATTCACCATTATTATACAGCTGCTGTGCAGTGGGCAGCCTCCTCCTTTATCCATCTTCACCTCTTAGCCTGTCTGTAGAATGAGCACAAGAGATAGCTTTATAATGATGAGATATAATGATGGAGCTTTATATCTGATTCTGAAATTTTCCAGTGGCCTGTGAAATGAGATGACTGAATGGCCAAAATGAAAGCCAACATCTGATGACTCTAGAGAGGTGCTGTAATTGTCCATGGATCCCCATCAAGTTTGTACAGCATCTCATTCTACATAATCGAGCATTTATAGGAAGAGGCAGCTTCCAGTCAATATCTTGTTGTCCAGATAAGGTCTCTATTTATATTGTTTGGGAAATGTGTTATTAAATCGTATGTACTCTTAATATGAAAAAGAAACATCATTCTTTGCTTGCTAGAACTGAGGCAATTTCTTATGTACAAAATGGATATTTTGATATTAGTGTTGCTCAGTGTTTCCTGCACTAAAGAATAGTCACTGCTCAAAAAATTTTCTTGCCCTGGCTGGTGGCTCAGTGGATAGGTGCTGGCCTGTGAACCCAAAGGTTGCTGGTTCAATTCCCCAGCCAGGGCACATAACCAGGCTGCAAGCCAGGTCTCCAGCCAAGTCCTTAGCTAGAGAAAGGTGAAGGGCAACCATACATTGATGCTTCTCTCCCTTTCTTCCTTCCTCCCTGCCCTTCTTTCTAGAAATAATGAATAAAATAGTTTTTAAAAATTTGCTTTATACATTAAATTTTTTTTTCTCACTTAGGCAAATAGTGTGAAGAGGAAGGAACTGATGCCAACAACTATTCAGATTATAATAAGGACAAAATCCTAACAAGGGAATTGGTTCCAAATGTAAAGGGTACTTGCCTTTTAAAAGCTAGTGAATATATAATCAGCCAGGGGCAAGAGGGACCAGAAGTTCAATATGTCATTACAGCCAATTGGCTCGAGGCCTTATGAAAAGTGAAATGATTTATAGACCCAGAGTGGGATGGCTACCAAGGGACATTGAGAGTTGCCTTAGAAGAATTATGGGAAAAGGCTAAACAATGTGCTTTCTACACTAGAGTGATGCCCTGAAAGGATGCCCTCCTCAAGGGGACCCTTCACAGATTTTGAATTCATCTTCCATGCCTTTAAAACAATTCCACACCAACAATTAACATTTTAAGATTTACCAAAGGTATAATACCATGTTTTTCATGCACATTACATTTACTGCTCAGCATTTTACTTACCAGTAAGGCTATTTAGACAGTGCTTTTCAAGTTTTTGTCATCACTGCTCACCTAAAAAAGATCAGCATTTTTGGTTGAACGCCATGCTGCTCCAAGACCCTGACCAAGGATCTTTACAACCCGGCAACCCTTTTTGAGGTATGAGTGCCTTCTGATGGGTAAGATTTAATTTTACTTCTAAGCAAAGGACAGACAGACTAAATGTATCATCACTGATGAAGACTTGAGGAAAATATGAGATTGTTTCAAAAGTCAGATGAAAATGCTTTTTTTTTTTTAAATTCTCAACTGATTCAAGAGAGAGAGAGAGGAAGTCTGGGGAGACAAAGAGACAGAAAAACATTGATGTGAGAGAAAAACATCAACCAGTTGCCCTTGCCAGGGATTGAACCTGCAAACCTAGGCAGGTGCCCCGACTAGAAATGGAACCTGTAACCTTTTTGTTGTATGAGACAGGATGATTCTCCAAAGATGATGCTCCAAACAACTGAACCACCCAGTCAGGGAGAAAATGCTAATTTTTACAAGGTCTAATAAAGCAGCTATTAGAGAGATGGCAATTTCCCAAGTTTGCAAAGTAGTTCTGCCACATACCTACCTAGACCTTTGGAGAGAGCCTTGAATCCAGCCACAGCTGGAGGGCCATCCAGAAGTTGCACACCCTTGAAATAACTGATGAGAACACTTACTGAGTACTTGTTACAATTTCAGGCTTAGCAAAGTGTGGTGCAAGGAGCTTGGCATAGAATAGATACCAGGGTGTTTCACAAAATGACAGGTATGTAGCATTCATGTCACAGTTGGCACCAACTGTGTTTCATTGTCTGTAATAATGAGCAGACATGAGTGCCTGCCAAGCCTTGCCCCTGCTTCCAAAAGCTGAAACTTGGCCTTGGACTATTGTGCTGCCCTCCCCTTTTTCCTACCTCTCCTGCCATGAAGAAAATTGTATCTTAGCACACTTCATGCCTGCATTCACTGGGGAAAAGGGACTTGGAAGTGGGATGAAAATACCATGCCTCTAATGAATGTTAGTTGGCAATAGTGCTCCTCGTTACTTTCAGGAGAACTGTTAGCCATTTTCAAATTTTCTCTCCAAATATCCTGATGATGAAAATTACTGCAGGGGATAGGGGTGGTGAGGGGGTTGGTCAGGTTATATATGGCTGACTCCATCTCAGACTCACTGAACGAGGTCAATAGGATGGCTTGGCAGTCAGTATAGTTAATAAGCTTCCAAATTATTTGTCACAGAAAAGTTGGAGAAAGAGTTCATTGGGAATCATGATTCTTCACCTTGGGTGGAGACAGACCACTTGAGGAACTGGAAAATCCTACTGGCAGGCCTCCCTAATTTCTGCCCTACTAGCTCTGAAGACCATTCTCTGGAAGGCTTTCCAGAAATGTTCTGATTAATGCTAGCACAGCTGGGAAGTGGGGGGCACTTTTGAGTCTATGCTTTCCTGTATTTACTAAAACATGAAGTCCAAAAAAGCTTTCTTATTTGGAACAAAGAAGGTTATTGGCCCAGTCTTTTTTGTTTTATTTATTTATAAAATATTTTATTTATTATTTTCAGAGAAAGGGGAAGTGAGAGAGACAGAGAGGGAGAGAGACATCAATGTATGGTTATCTTTCACCTGCCTCCAGCTATGGACTTGGTTGGAGACCTGGCTTGCAACCTGGTTATGTGCCCTGACTGGGAATTGAACCAGGACCTTTGGGTTCGCAGCCTGGCGCCTTATCCACTGTGCCACCAGCCAGCTTGTTGTTTTATTTTTTTAAGGAGTAAAAATGCTTTCCTGTCTAGTTGATTATGTTTTAAAATTTTCATGTCATACAATATATACATGGCATTTTCATTTTGTTTATACTTAGATTGCTTGGCATACACTTGTTGTTGTAAAAATAGATTCAAACTCAGAAGTGAGGAATGCTTTTTCTATTCTAGTTTCATGCTCAAAGATCCATAAAAGACTTCTGGAATAAATAACAAATATACATGAAAACTATCAGATATCAGAAAACTGGAAATAAAAAATTCAGAAAAAGAAGCACAGGGTTATCTCCTTGGGCAAAGAATGTGTGCTCTAACTTATTTTGAAAAGTTAATTATTAGTGTAAATTTGATGAAAAGAACTCAACACTGTTTAATTTCTATTCTTTTGTAAAAAATCTTTTTAAAAACAACTTAAGAAAGTACTAAACCCACAATCAAATTTCTTTGTTTAATAAAACATCAGATGCAAATGTTCAAGTAGTAAATGATTTGTCTGTAGAGCATCTCATGATGAAAATTTTATGTGGCATGTCTTCCTGTGGCCATAAAAATAGTAGATAAAGTCTGTAAACTTTCCTTTAGCTACAACATACAATAATAATGTAAGGTGTTTTGTTCATATGCATTTACTGAGTGTCTGCAATGAGCTAGAGATGAGAGTGGGACAAACCTACAACAATGATAAAGAAAATCCCAGTCTTTGAGAAACTACCAGATAAACTATAAATATTGTTGCAGAAGAAGAGGCTCCATTTGTTTGGTACATATTTGATTTTTGACATATTTATGATTTTGGAAAAAGGTCAATTTCTGATGAAAAATACAGTTTTGGAGACTGCTTTTTTTTTTTTCCATGTAATTTGCTTGGAAGTGATGATGAAAATTCCCTATAATTATCACAGAAAGAAGTAAGGTAAATTATACAAAGAAACAAGGCTTAGCATTAAAGACCATTTCTGCAAGAAGGACATGGGATTCTGTCTTGTTCAGCGAGTAATTAGCATCCAGCTAATAAGAATGCCACCCAGCCCCATAGGAATTGTGTGCTTAATCAGGAAAATCCAGCTATCTGAGTCCTTTGAACTTTATGGCATTTCAATTAGAAATAGAGGCTTGAAAGAAAATTTCACACTCCCTAAATTCCAAAACCATGTTAAGCTTGCCTTTTTTTTTTTTTTCCTGAAGTCACCCTGAGCAGGAGAATGGAGGTAAACCTGTTGACAAGTTAGTACCTTGCCATGCCATGTTCTTAACTATCCCTGCCTCAGCGGTAAGAATAACATTTTTTTTTTCAGTTATAATTTTTTTGTTAGCTGTAACTTAACATCTAGCTTGCAGGGGGTCCTGGGAGTCAGGCATGGGGTAGAGCAAGCAGAGACTGTAGACTTAACCTCAGCCAGGCAGGTAGCTACCCCACACCCCTGCTGCCCCTGCTGGTGGGCCTGTTGTGCCCTAGCCCAGCTGTGCACAAGTGGAGATGGCCCATCCCTCCCCTCCCTGATGCAAGCCTGCTCTTCTCTGGGATGCTGCATAAATCTTATGTTCTCTGTCTCTAAACTTTTTCTCAGTGGTCTCCCTGGCCCTAATTAACTCTCTTCCCTGGATGAAATTATTCTTCTACAAGGGGTTCTTTTATGTGCAACATTTTGTCAACTCCACCACATTTTGAGGTCTACCATAGCAGCTATCTCTATCACTTCTTTCATTCTCCTGAAAATACTAATTTACCACCCAACACCACACACACGCGCACACACACACACACACACACACTTGCCCCTATGGAATGCTGAGTACATGGGAACTTAATCCCTGTTTATCTTCTTATAAAGTGGAATGAGTCACACAAGAAAAGGAAGCTAAGTAAAAGCAGAAGAAAAGGAAGGAAAGAACAAACCAATTTCACACCTGCAACATGATTAGCTAAAAGCAAACCAGTGAGGTCAATCCTGATGTCTAGACCTCACCTCCACCCCCAACCTGCTCAGGCCCAAGTTCCTCTGGCCCTGCCTCCTCTTCCTCAACTCCCCTGATCAAAAGTGCTCTGGGAAAAGAGTCCATAAGTGGACTGAAATGATGTTTGGCCCACAGGCTCCCTGCTCCCTTCCCTCTTTAGCGGAATGATGGAAACCTATAATCTATAGAGTTCCTGAAGCCCAAATACTGTTTTTAGTTGAAGAAACTCAAGTTCATGGAGTTAGATCAGCTTGTACTATGACACACATAGTTGTAGAGCTGTAATGAAAAATTTTCCCCAATACACCTCTTAACCACTCAAGAAAGTATACTAAAAGAAAGAATTTATGATTATGTTTTGTTAGATATGGTGATTAAGTGGAGCAAAGTGACTCATTGCCATGATTTGTTTTGTTTCATGAAAGGAATCTTCCAATGCAAGGACCCCTTCCCCCCCTGCCACACACACACACAGAAGTTTGGCCCATACATGTGAGTAGACATGCTGTTCTTTTGTCAGTTCCCAGCTATTAAGTGCCGTGTACTTCTGGTGGAGAGATGCACATTACATCGTGTTCTTTCCCTTTTCTCTCGTTCCTCTCAAATTTTAAATTACTATCTTCCAAAAAAGATCTACTCTTTGCTCGCAAACAGCCAGGTTTCTAGTTTAGGTCCTGCAGTAACCAGTGTGTAAACTCTGGGAAGTTAATCCTTTCCAGTAAATTCCAGATCTAATGCTACCCAATTCTCTAAAGTGGGGATCCCCAGCCTCTAGGCCACGGACAGGAACCGGTCTAGGCCTGTTCAGAACTGGGTCGCATGAATGGCAGGAGGTGAACTTGAATGTAACGAATGCCCTTGAATTATCCCAAGCCTATCCCCCAACTCCAGGTCCATGGTAAAAGCTATCTTCCATGAAAGCAATCCTGGTGCCAAAAGGTTGGGGGCTGTAGCTCTATAGTAAATGTGTCTGGTCAGACAGCTGTGGAGCCATGTCTCTGATTATTAATAGCAATTGTCAGCTAGGCTGTTTTTCAATGTAAAGTATTTTTAATTTAGGGAAGGAGGTTCTCTCAAGGAGAGGGGAAAATTGCAGGAAAAAAGAACAGTGTTTGTGTATGATTTTTATCTCACCCCCTCACCTAGCACTTCCTAGGTGCAGACACTGCTCAATGCTTTACATGTGTTTACACACTGGATTTTCAAAACCACTCTAGGCATTTCCCTCAATTCCCACTTAACAGATGAGCAGGCTAAGCCCAAAGAGGTCAGTTAATCTGCTAGTGATTTAGGGTCTCATGTTAGATAGTGATAGGTCTGCTATGTGAACCCAGGTACTTGGGCTCTAGCACCCACACTCTTCAAAACTACTCTGAGCACTGGCATGCGGCTCAGTGGATAAGGCACCAGCCTGCGAACCCAAAGGTTGCTGGTTTGATTCCCAGCCAGGGCAAACCAGGTTGCAAGCCAGGTCTCCAGCCAGGTCCGTAGCTGGAGGCAGGTGAAAGGCAACCATACATTGATGTTTCTCTCCCTTTCTTTCTCCCACTCTGCCCTTCTTTCTGAAAATAATGAATAAAATCTTTTAAAAATATATTCTGTGCACATTCCCCATGCTGCATCCCATACCTATGTAACTATTCTGTAATACAGCCAGTAGTGTTGTAATGACTGTGTAGAGGCAGGTAAGTGAACTCTATGGAGCACATAGGTGGCTGACCACTGTGCATGCATCCAAAACTGGTATAGAATGGAATAATTGAATGTGAACTGTCATGGAAAAATAAAAGATAAAAACTACTCTTTGCAGCTTCTACCTGATCCTGTTAAAACACCATTTTTAAGGTATATTTGCAAGGGTGGAGGGATGCAAGGTGAGCAACAGCAATCCTAACTGTAAAGTTTTGCAAAGTTATTTTATGCACCTGCTATGATGTACTAGGCAGATGTGTCCGTGGGGAAACCAAGTTCATTTCAAGGTCCAGTGTGGTGCAAAGTCCTGTGTGTAGCTTCAAGGGTGATCTGGCTGCACCCCCTGGTCAGGAGCATCTCCTCCTGCCTTTACCTGACAACACACAGCCTTCCCAGTGTCACCCATTAGTCACAGCAGACCCCTTCCCAGACAGGTTTGTGTATTGCTTTGGTTCCTGGTAGACATTCCAAGTAAGATTTAAATGGGAAAGCCCATGTCAAAACCCATGCTTTTTTCTCACTTGTAAGTCCAAATTTTTCCCCTAGACATGAGTCAAGAATTTTAGGTGCAAGAGTACTGAATCTTTGGTAGCACTTGTTTTTGACAAACCTAGCTATGGAAGGATCCAGTGATTTGCACAAAGGTTGAACAACAAATTCATTTTGGAGACCAGGTCAAGAAAAATAGGTATCATCTCTTCTAGAGTCTTAATGTCTTCACCTCCTCTGTTCTTTTGTTCTGGCCTTATAGTTGATATTTCTTTGACAAATCTGGCAGACATAGGTGTGATCAAATTAACTAATGTGAAGTTAAATTATTTTCTCTGACAATCATGAAAGCTTTTTGCATATTTTAATCTCTCATGAATGAAATGGCAGGTTTGGAAGTAATTATATGGAGACCTAGACATTCTTGAGAACTTAAAATTGGGTTCCTAACTTATTAATTGATCAGAGAGACAACTTCATTAGAAGGCCCTAGCACCCTCAAACATCATTAACAGTACATCTATATCTATTCTAAGTTTTAATTATTACCATTTTTTAAAAATATTTTATTTCATTATTTTTAGAAAGAGGGGAAGAGAAAGAGGCAGAGAGAGAGAGAGAGAGATATCAATGTATGGTTGCATTTCACCTGCCTCCAGCCACAGACCTGACTGGAGACCTGGTTTGCAACCTGGTTATGTGCCCTGTCTGGGGAATCGAACCTGCGACCTTTGGGTTCACAGGTCGGTACCTTATCCACTGTGCTACCAGCCAGGGCTAATTATTACCATTTTGTTATATATATCAAAGAAGAAGAAAATTTCACTGTACTTCCACCTTTAATTTGGGATTAAAGATTAGTCAGTTAGGATCATTAAACCAAGTACTTTGTCAAAATGAAAATTACACAGACAATATTTTATTGTATAGATCAAGATTTGGTATACAACTCCTTTGACAGGTCAAAACCCAAGAATGCCCCAGAGTAAGATGGGAGTACTAATGTTTTCACCCCAAGTTGACTATCACTATATGTCTGTATTTTAATAATTAACACTAGGAACGCTTTATTGGGTAACTCCATATGAAAGACTTTGGACATTGGGTTTCATTCTTTAATAGACTTTGTGCTAATGTATCAATTATACATCTCAGTAAAGCTGGAAAAAAATTGACCCGCTTCACTGAGGTCAAATACCACCATTGATAGCTGAGTCTAAATCAAATATTAACTTATAGATTTCAGTTGTGGATTAAGAAAGATGACAGTTTTCCACAATATTCCTCATTGCCCTGTGGTTTGGCTTTAAAAATTCAGAATCTAATCTAGATCCTCTAAGCAATTCAAACAGAAGTAAATCTTGTTGTAGTATATTCTGTAAGGGGTAATGTGCTCCTAGTTTTTCTCCAGCAACAATTTGTGGATCAAATTATTCAATCAGTTCTTGTATTAACTTATAGATAGCTAAATCAGGCCATTTGTTAAAGAATATTGAAACACTAAAATATACTTTGTTGAAAATGATTGTACATTGTACAATAAGAATAATTTATTATGCATTATATGTTAAATAAGTATAAAAATATAAATAGAACAATAAGAAATATCCAATAAAGTTTTGGGTAGAAAATTTCTAGTTCATTTCTTTTTTTTTTCTAAGATTTTATTCATTATTTTTAGAGAGAAGGGCAGGGAGGGAGGAAGAAAGGGAGAGAAGCATCAGTGTATGGTTGACTTTCACCTGCCTCCATCTGGGGACCTGGCTGGAGACCTGGCTTGCAACCTGGTTATATGCCCTGACTGGGACCCTTGGGTTCGCAGTCCGGAGCTCGATACACTAAGCCACACCAGCCAGGGAAAATTTCTAGTTCCTTCTCCATGGAAATTAATGAAAACTTTTTACAAGTTTTGCTGATATTTTTCAGTGTCTTACCCAATTCTTGGTTCCAAAGTCCGAGTTGAGAATTATCATTTTCTTACACCAAAGTCTTTGTTACTGTGAAGAGATAGTTCTTTATCTTTGCATCTTTAGGGAATCATTGCCAATTGATTCCTGCTGAGATTTGCTCTTCCCATATTACCCTGCAGACTGCTGGCTGCCTGCCCTGCATGTCACCCTGGAATGCCTGCTGTCTGTTTGCCTAGCTCTGCAGTTCTCACTAATGCAAGTCCTCTTTAAGTGGCTGGTGGTCTTCTGCATCCTTTGATGTATACTCTGTCTTTTGTATCATCGTGTATTCTACATGATACTGCAAGAGGGGCATTTTAAACACATTTTGATGGAGTCACTTTCAGATAAAGGTCCAAATTAGTTAAAATTTATTCATCTCTCCAACTCCTACCTTTAATTCAATAATGAAATTAGGCCACGAGATTTTTTTGTGTAACAACATCAAACATTCCCCTGGCCACAGGGCCATTACACATTCATTAGCTGAATTAATAAATTGAGTTGAGTCAATAAAGCTTATTATTAATATAGCATTAGCTCAAAGTAAGACAAAATTGAGTAACTAAAATATAATTCAACAAAATTCTAACAAGTTCTGGTATTCATATTGTGAATAAAAATGTCAAATTGTGAACATGTTGAAGGTAATATTGTTTCTAAAGTTTTCTGAGGAAATGATGCCATCTTGGCAAATTTCACAATACTTAACATAGTGCCTTGTACTTACAGGTACTTAATAAATGCCTACTTAATGTGATATTTTATTAATATTTCTTACATAATACTTAGTGCAATGGTATTTGGTATATGTTTGTAAAGAATAAATAACTAAAACTTAATTCCTCCAGAATGCTCAGCTATCATTCATCACATTCGCACAAGCGCATAGGCATCATCAAAATAGCCTGTGGTGTAGAGGTTTTCTATTTTAAAATACCATCATATCATTTAGGCAAGTTCCTCAATTTTATTGAACTTGAGGGTTTGCATCTCTGTAATGATCACAGTAACCTACAGTGTAATTCTCAGGTATGGGGAAGAGAATGGGCAGGGTTGCACCTACCCTGATATTTGCTACTTTTCTGCAGGTAATTTTGGGTAGAAGAAGTACACATGCAATTTTTCCATATCAATTTATAAAAGTTTAAGTTTATATCTGGGATTAGTGGCAAAAAAATCTTTTATTGAATAAGTTATCTATTATGATATCACAGAGAATTTTGAATTATATAATGTACAGTACTATATACAAAAGAAGAAAATATACCAGAAATTATTTCTCTAGGCTCTGATTCTTCAGCAACATAGGATAAAAAAATATGATTCTAGGCCCTGGCTGGTGGCACAGTGGATAAGGTACCCTCCTGTGAACCCAAAGGTTGCTGGTTCGATTCCCAGCCAGGGCACATAATGAGGTTGCAAGCCAGGTTTCCAGTCAGCTCTGTAGCTGGAGGTGGGTGAAAGGCAACCATGCATTGATGTCTCTTTCCCTCTCTCCCTTCTCCTCTCTCTTAAAATAATAAATAAAATCTTTTAAAAAATTATTCTACTGGCAGTTAATATTTTCTATATCATATGCCTCTTAAACTGACTCAGCATCAGAGTATGCTATAAAAACAATTCTTAAAGCCTAGGCCAAGGTTATTTATTTTTCTTCTAGTCTTCATTCAAGTGAAAAGTAGCCTATCAACATGAGATTGATCAAAAGTTCTCATTTATCTCCTAATGCACTAAAAAGACTCCCTTTTGAGGTCAGAACTTGCCCAAATAATTATACATTATGTAGGTTGATCTGGTCCAATGAAGTTTCTCAGGCGCGTATAACATAATGAAGCTTCTTCTAAATTAATTCAAAGTTATTTCAATTATAATTTTCCCAAAGAATAGCAAAAGGATAATACTCCCCAATTCACTATGTATTTCAACTAGACAAGATTAGTATGAAAAATAATTATTGACCAATTTCATTTATGAATACAAATGTAAAACTACTATACAAAAAACTAGCAAACTGAATCCAACCATTATCTAATTGGGTTCACCCTAAAAATGCAAGAATAGTTTATCATTAGAAAATCTACAAACATAATTTACCATAATAATAAATGAAGAGACTAAAAACTACAAAATCATCCTACTAGATAGAGAAAAATTGATAAAATTTAATACCTAATCATGATTTAAAAATATAAACTCTTAAGCCTTGGCTGGTGGCACAGTGGATAGAGCTCTGGGCTGTGAACCCTAAGGTTGCTGGGTCAATTTCCAGCCAGGGCACACATAACTAGGTTGCAAGCCAGGTTTGCAGCTGGAGGCAGGTGAAAGGCAACCATACATTGATGTCTCTCTCTCTCTCTCTCTCTCTCTCTCTCTCTCTCTCTCTGCCTCTCTCCCCTCCCCTCTCTCTAAAAAATAAACTATATATATATATATATATATATATATATAAACTCTTGGAAACTAGGATAAGAACATTCCACCTTTAGCTTGTAAAGGCTACCTACCAAAAACTTGTAGAAAACATTATTCTACTACTTGGACTATACCCAAAGAAGCCTGAGACACCAATTCATAAGAACCTATGCACACCTATGTTCATAGCGGCACTATTTACAATAGCCAGGTGCTGGAAACAGCCTAAGTGCCCATCGGTGGATGATTGGATCAAAAAACTTTGGTACATTTACACAATGGAATTCTATATGGCAGAAAGAAAGAAGGAAC